>MU699724.1:16320-28179 GCA_026770625.1 Nicotiana glauca | reverse complement strand
CCGAGGTCGTTTACTCAAAAATCCAATCATAGTTCATTCTTTCAACTTTAAGCTTCCGAAATGAGAATTCTCCTCCCAAATCAACTCCAAATTTCCCGAAATCAAATTCTGACCATGCGTACAAGTCATAATACCTGAAATGAAGTTGTTCATGGCCTCTGACTGCTGAACGGAGCGCCAGTACTCAAAACGACCGATCGGGTCGTTACATTCACGCCATGTGCGCTCGGAATAAAGCATCCGCGAACAAATGCCCACGATCTACTCCTTGAACCAAAGGATGGTGTTTGGGACTCGAGCAACAGCTACACCATCACCAACATTAGTGAGGAAAAGGGGGATGAACATATATTAATATTTAAAGGGAGGTTGTACTTACGAGATACATTCCATTTCTTGGGAAATGGCATGAACTCGATGGGAATCAAGTCTTCCGTCTTCACCCGAACGAAGCATTCCTGCCAGTCCCGGTCCCTTTCCTCATCGATACTCGAGAATGAGGCTTTGCTGGCCCGACGTATGAGCTTTATTAGTCTCTCTTAGAAGATTTAGGGACTGTATAGGCGGAGTAGGTGATCTATGTAAACCGGGGAGACATACTTCGTACTTCTTGCAGAAGTCCAAGATAATCGGGTCCACCGAGACCAGTGTAAAGGGATAAGTGTAAACACTTAGATAACCCTCCACATTGGTAGTAATGGCGTCCATAGGATCGGGGACTACTACATCATTACCTACCCAGTTGCAGTCCTTACGGAACTTGGAAAGGACATCTTCGGTGATGGAACATATATACCTTGATGCCACCTCACCCCGTCCCTACAACGACGAGAGATTCTCAACCTTAATATCATCGGCATTTGAAAAAACCCCGGGTACGAACATATTTAAGGGAGGTTTGGTTGCATGTTTATTGGTGGTCGCGCCAGGAGCAGATGTCTCGAGTACGACCACATCAGGAGCGGTTTCCTCGGTGTCAGCGGACGGTCGTGAAGAACAAGAAGCAACTTATTGAGGAACAGATTTGAAAGTTTTAGCCATTGTTACCTGGAAAAAGCCTGAAAAATATGACGAGAGGTTGAAAGATGAAGAATGAAGTACACTAATTTGGGTGGAAACTAGGCACAAACTTGTAGTTTGCTAAGAGGCCTTGAAGAACGAAGGTAAAAATATGAGAGTATGAAGGAAGGTAGTGATACCCTGAAAACTCGAAGGTAGAGGCTTGGTCAAAAGGTAAAAATGAACGAAGGATGAAAGCATTTATAGAGGGTTCGCATCGCTTCGCCTTTAGGGATGATCAGCTGGTGGCTGACATGTGTTCGAAGTCGTAATGATGCGACTGACGGGACATATCAAATTCTTTATCATTTATGTCACGACGTATTAAAAATCGGAATAGAAGTTCATATGCCGTTTCTCATTGTTTCGATAAACCAACTCTCAGAGACACGAGAGGACCATCTATATACGGGTGAAACCGAGCCAGTTGGACACCTCGATTCTCGATGAAACAAACGGAGCGGAGATGTGACTGTAAGGAATTGAAATCTGGGAAAGGATCCCTTCGTGTCGAGATTCGGTTGAAACACCAGCACCCGAAAGAATTGGGCCACGTTCCCTAGAACGAATTCAAATCCTGAAGTTTCGTAGAACACTACGAGACGATTACACATGGATAACAAAGAGCCGTGATATTTGTGCCCAACCGGATATCACGGCATAATTCTCGGCTCATATCAGCAATGGATCAGTGATTAGGGAGAAGAAAGATTTTTACCCCTTTTTAGTATTGTTCTTAGCGTAAAACTCCCCTACTATATAAAGGGAAATCTAACAATTCATGAAAAATATTGTAACATGCATATAAAGGCAATATACTCTTATTTTCTCTGTTATTCAAAGTTCCTACTTTTGTTCATCAGATCTTCATTAGTGTGAGCGTGGGATCGAAGGCAGACATTTCATTCAGTTGTTACTGAGTCGGGGTCACTCCCCTTAATTGGTTTGGCAATTTATTACGTCCTTTATCGGTTTAATCTACCGTTATTTATTATTTGTATTGAATTAATCCGCGTATCTTTAAAATCACTTAAAATTTTAATTGTTATCCATTTATTAGGATAAACAAATATTATGGAGAGGTTTGGACCACGCGAAGCGTGAATAGCTTAACTAGTTAATAGTAATATATCCAGGCCTTTCTTTGCATATATTTCTTGCATCTATACTAGAGGAAAATATAAGCATACTCTGACTTAAGGCTGTTCATTCGGATCAGATATCCGAAATCCAAATCGATCCATTCAATTTTGGATTTCAGAATGGATTGGATTTCGGATTGTGTTTATTAAAATTTCGAATTTTGAATCGGATTCGGATTATTTTTTTAATCCAATCCGATCCGAAATCCAAAATTATTAGGGCATGTATAAATATTGTTTCATCAGTTCCAGTTTATGTAAACCTGTTTTCTTTTTGGTCTGTTCCAAAAAGAATGACCGCTTTTTAAATTTGGAAATAATTTAGCTTAAAATTCCAATTATACCCTTAATGAGAAGTTTTTATGACCACACAAATATTCTGGACCTCATTTTGACTTGTTTATGAACACAAATTCAAATAGTCTTCATTTTCTTTTAAACTTCGTGCCCAGTCAAACAGGTTCACATAAATTTGAATAGAGGGAGTACACTTTAATTTTGGATAATTAGTACTTGTTTTACATCTTACTCCAAGTTATTACCTTTACAATTGCCAGATTTAGCTATATTGGTACCATAGTTCTCTCATAATTGCATAAACATGAATTTTTCTTAATGTATTGTCTCTTTTACAAAGAACATATACATATTAGTTTGCAACTGTTAGGTATAATAATACGATCTAAAATCCGATCCGATCCGATCTGATATAGTTCAGATCAAATTCGGATTGCATTTTCTAGAATACGAAATCTTAATCTGAAATGTGCTAAATCCGATCAGATTCGATCCCTACCCAACCCTACTCCGACTTGCTTTTGATAAAGCTGATGGTAAATTATAGAAGTACTACGTTGAATTGAAGTAGTCATTCTTTATTTCGTGCTAACTGATGAGACGTTCTTAGACCCACCAGCTTGTATTTGGAACACAAGAAGAATCTTGTTGGTTTCTCAACCAGAAACAAACGGGGTTGGGGGGAGGGGTTTAAAGTGGGCTCACTAATTAAAGTAACTTTTGAATGGATATGGTTATTCGTGTCAAATCTGTTGGTGACTACAGAATGCCCTATTTAAGTCATATGGGTAGTGTTAATGGTCATACATTTGCCTGGCTGTGGATACCGAATCTGCCCTCAGATTTATCGTTTGTGAATATTGATGCTACTTTTAGTTTCCTTTTAAATTTAAAATTAACTGAAATATAATAGAATATATATTGCTGCATGTGTTAGCCATGCAGGTATGGCATGCATCTTACAGGGATCTAGATTGGCCAACTGTTTCTTGATTAACATATTAATTCATGGTATGAATCTTTCTAAAATGGATTCAAGACATATATATAATGATCACGTGAAAGAAAAACCACTAATATTGCAGTTGTAACTTGTCTTAATTTTTCAAGTTACTAATTTTACTTATTGAGTAACCTCTACTTATCTATTCAAAGAGATGATAACATGAAAAAAAAAAATTACTGTCAGTATATAATAATTTAAACTCCTATCTTAAGTAGGATTAGAAGTACCTGCAGAACCAATATAGCATCAATCTAGCTAGTACTTCGTGCAACTCATGATTGTAAAACAAGAAATATGTGTCATTCATTTTCCTTTGTAACAAATCGTCATTCTAGGTATAGGGAATTACCAATTTTCCATCTGTGGATATTAATCGTCTTTCGATCAATTTCCATAAAGAGGCAACTATCCAAAACTAGATTAATGAAACTAAGGACTGGTGATAGAAGATTCGACATTGGTCATGAGAATGCCTTTCACGAAACACCATGATGAATTTTTTCAAGATTATGGAGATAAACTGGGACAATATATCTGCCATTCTCCTCCAGAGGAACATAATTATAGATCAGTTTCAAGTATACATGAGGCGCAGCTGAAGAGATCGAGTTGATTGAAAAATGTACCTACTTCCACAAAACTTAACTTTTCCTGATCCATTCCGTCTCATCATATGCCTTGCAAAAGTTTGATTCCGCACCCCACTCCCACTTCGTCTGCTTTTTGACTCTCAGAAAAGCAGTGAGTGGACTCAGGGCAAAGCCACAGTGTTGGTTGGTGTTCGATCAAACTCAGTAACTTTTGTTCAACCCTGTATTTGTATGAAGAAATCCAATGAATATTGTACAAATTATTAAGTTAGAACCAAATAACTTAAAAGATTTATAATCTCGAACCCATAAGGTTCAAATCCTAACACCGCCCCGGATGGACTAAAGGCTTGAAGAATAATTACAACTAGCGAAAGCTCCTTTGCTCGATCACTACATGAACTACGAGGGGGTGTGATGGGATGATCGGAATTTCACCGCATTTAACGAAATGTCTCAACTTCAAGCTCCAGGAAAGAGAATTTTTTGTAGGGAGAGATTTATACCTTTTAGTGAAATTTGATAGTTTCTATGATTATTGAAGATTCTATAGACTTTTTTCCTTCATTTTATGGGTTGCCGGAATGAGTTTCAAATACTAAATGCCTAAAGAAAAAGAAAAGGATCACTATGATAATGAACCAATGATCCCATTTTCTTGCAAGACGTGCTGGAATATAATCCCGTTATGTCTTCATTGCTAATACGTTGACCAGAATATATTTCCAGCTCAATATAATCAATATATATGATAAAGCTATCTTTTTTAAATAGTGGCCTGAGGGAGTGATAGATTTAAGAGAGCGCGGCGGTACAAGAATATAAATAACATATACTACTTTAATACAAGGGGTATCTTTTGCTTTTTCTTGAAGCGGTCTAAAGTGAGAGTGCGGGCTCCTCCATTCCCTGCTACTCATTTCCATGCAAAAGAGATTAAAGATGGTCCCTCGAACAAAGTATCTGTCCCTAGTTCCCACTAAAAAAGGAGAGCAATTACATGCATACAGGATGAATTCGTCTTGTGGGCACACAAGTAATTTTGCCTTAAAAGCAACAGAGTTCAGATTGTAGTTGCTCAAATGGTCTGTTGCCAATGCATCTTTATGTTAAGTTTGCTTTTTCTTTTGCTTTTGCTTTTGCTTTTCCTCCATAAAGTTAAAGATGATGAATCCAAAATGCAAAGGAAAATAATTATGAATTAAAATGGGAAAAGCTAGAGCTACAAATCAACACCATCCAAGGCCGAAACTTACCATCATCCTTTCTCACTATCAATGGAATCCTTCCAAATACCTGCAGTTTCTTCTGTTTGATTTTTCCCAAAGTATTCAAACTTCAGTAACTTCACTTACTAAGCATCTAAATGGCTGCTTCTGGTCCAATTCTCTTCTTTTTCACTTATTTCCTCCTCGTGCTCCTCACTTCGTCCCAACCCCATAATCTGTCTCTGAGACGACAGGCGAAGATTCTAGTTTCTCTGAAACAAGATTTTGTAGCCTCTATTCCTAGTACTCTGTCTAGTTGGAACATGTCAAATTATATGTATCTTTGCTCTTGGACTGGCATCACATGTGACGACACGAAATCAGTAACATCAATTGATATCTCCAATCTAAACATCTCTGGCTCTCTCTCACCTAATATTCATGAGCTTACTACACTTCAAATCCTGAATATTTCCAACAACTTGTTTAGTGGAAATTTGAGCTGGGAGATTCCAAGGTTAAAGGCCCTTCAAGTCCTGGATGCTTATAACAACAATTTTTCTGGCCCACTGCCCTTGGCAGTCACTCAACTTCTGCAGCTGAAACATTTGGATTTCGGGGGCAACTACTTTTCGGGGCAAATTCCTTTGAGCTATGGTACTTTTAATCAGCTTGAGTTCTTGTCTGTTGCGGGAAATGACTTACGCGGCCCTATACCTCGTGAGTTGGGCAACCTTACAAACCTCAGATGGCTGCACTTGGGTTATTTCAATCAGTTTGATGGGGGGATTCCCCCAGAGTTGGGAAAACTGGTCAATTTGGTTCATCTAGACCTTTCCAGCTGTAACTTGGACGGGTCGATTCCAGCAGAACTGGGTAATCTTAACATGTTGGACACTCTCTTCTTGCAAAAAAATCAACTTACTGGGATGATTCCTCCTGAGCTTGGAAATTTGACGAAGTTGAAATCGCTTGATCTCTCCATCAATGAACTCACAGGAGCGGTCCCAATTGAATTCTCGGGACTCCAAGAGCTCACCCTGTTGAACCTGTTTATCAACAATTTCCATGGTGAGATTCCCCAGTGCATCGCGGAGCTACCAGAATTGGAGGTGCTGAATCTTTGGCGGAATAATTTCACTGGATTCATACCTTCGAAGCTAGGGATGAATGGTAAACTGGTTGAGATTGATCTTTCTAGTAATAGACTCACTGGCTTGATACCAGAATCTCTATGCTTAGGGAGGAATTTGAGGATCTTGATTTTACTTAATAATTTTCTCTTTGGACCTTTACCTGATGATCTTGGCCAGTGTCACTCTTTGTCCAGAGTTAGAATGGGGCAGAATTACTTAAGTGGATCAATACCGACAGGGTTCCTTTATTTGCCAGAGTTGTCACTGGTGGAACTACAGAACAATTACATCAGTGGACATCTCTCAAACAAGAAAAGCTCGGTATCGTCCAAACTTGAAGGGCTGAACCTGTCGAACAATCGCTTGTCTGGTGCACTTCCCAGTGCTATTGGAAAATTTTCAGTCTTGAAGAATCTTTTATTAAGTGGAAATCGATTCTCAGGTGATATTCCTTCTGATATAAGCAGACTGAAAAGCATCTCAAAGCTGGACCTGAGTAGGAACAACTTCTCTGGCAGAATTCCTCCTGAAATTGGTAACTGTCTTTCACTAACTTACTTGGATTTGAGCCAAAATAAATTTTCTGGTCCTATCCCTGTTCAAATTGCTCAAATTCACATCTTAAATTACATCAATGTTTCTTGGAATCGCTTCAACGACAGCCTTCCCGAGGAGATTGGCTCAATGAAGAGCTTAACTTCAGCAGACTTTTCCCACAACAATTTAACTGGATCAATACCTGAAACAGGACAATATTTATATTTCAACTCAACTTCCTTCATTGGCAACCCTTATCTTTGTGGATCCTACTTGACTCCTTGCAACATAACGTCCAACGCACCGTCAAAACTTGGTGATGGAAGTGACAAAAAAGCCAAGGTTCCAACAAAATACAAGTTTATATTTGCATTTGGACTCTTAGTCTGCTCTCTCATTTTTGTTGTCCTAGCAATAATCAAGACAAGAAAGGGGAGTAAGAGTTCAAATTCCTGGAAACTGACAGCATTCCAAAAGCTCGAATTCAGAAGTGAAGACATTTTACAGTGCTTGAAAGATAACAACATCATAGGAAGAGGTGGAGCAGGGACAGTGTATAGGGCGACGATGCCAAATGGTAATCATGTGGCAGTGAAGAAGTTGGGAATTAGCAAAGGTACTCATGACAATGGCCTATCAGCTGAAGTTAAAACATTAGGAAAGATCAGGCATAGGTATATTGTTAGACTACTAGCATTTTGTTCAAACAAGGAAATCAATTTGCTGGTTTATGAGTATATGCCAAATGGTAGCTTAGGTGAAGTGCTGCATGGGAAGAACGGCGGACTTCTCCAGTGGGATACTAGGCTAAAAATTGCCATAGAAGCTGCCAAGGGCCTTTCTTATTTGCACCACGATTGCTCGCCTATGATAATCCATCGCGATGTCAAGTCCAATAATATATTGTTGGATTCAGAACTGGAAGCTCATGTTGCAGATTTTGGATTAGCCAAGTACTTGCAGAATAATGGTACCTCAGAGTGCATGTCTGCAATTGCAGGCTCGTATGGCTACATTGCTCCAGGTAATTCTTTTACCCTATTAATTTTGCTTCTCAAATTTAAGCCTCTAATTTGTCCATAGATATGATTACTCACTTCTGTCCTTAAGTTGCGCGGACTCTTCGTTTTTAGTGCCGCACCCGTCTCGACATGGGACGGGAGCGGGATACGTCCCGGATTCGGTCAACTAACTTCGGATACTTTGACCTAAGTCCATCGAAATCGACAAATTTGGGGGAAATTGAGATTTTAATTTCTCGAAATTAAAAATAAAACAGATTTAAGACATGCGAAATGCCGTACCTTCAATATTGTAGTACTTTTATCTCATATTTGATGTTTTGTGTTCCAGAAAAACCAAGAATTCAAGGGGTTGTGTCCTGAGTTTGGACTTATAGCTCTATTTTTTTTTATAATTTTGACTGTATAAGCCGAATCCCGAATTCATACCTGATCCGCATTCCCGAATCTTAAAATTTAAATTTCGCCGAATTGGATACACGGATATCCGTGCCCATATCGGATGTCCGCACGAGTTCGAGCAACTTATCTTCTGCCCATATTATTTGTTACACACTTTAAAAAAGACATTTACGAGTATTTGTCTAAACTATCATTTATCTTTCTTTAAATGTTTCGCTTACTCCACTAATTAGAGCAGTAATGATAGATTTAGAAGAAAGAAAAGTAATAAGTTGCTTCTTATTTTTTTAAACGTCGAATATTTTGAGAATAAACTCGATTTGCTAAAATTAAAACTGGCAGTTAAAGAGAGAAGTTAATATTGTAGATCCATACTAAATTTGAAGTGCGGCAAGCTATTGACATATTTACGGTGGTTGGAATCTTGAAATCTCAAAGTTTGTTCCACCTCCTCATTTTCAAGTATAACGCAAAATACCACAAGCTAAGGTTGTTTAATATCCAAGAAAAGAACACAAACATTAAGGAATATTCCTTGTACTTTTTCTGCAGAGTTATAGTGATAGTTTATTCCTCCTCTCTTCACTAGAATTATTAAGAACCTTGGATTCATAAAGAGCAATCCAAAGCAACTTTTTGACCCAAAATGTAGTGCGAATATAAAAGACAGTAAAATCTATCCCAAGAATCAAGATTCTGATCCAAGGCTTACTTTCTCTAAGCCCTATAAAGAGGAGCATGTGTTTGGAATACAAACAACCGGCTTTCTCTTTAACTTAATTGTGTTGCTTACTTTTTTTCTTTTAGTGATGTGTATACTTTATTTTCTTTCCCACCTACAAAGAGATATATAATGGAGGGTAGAATAGCTTATTACTTCATCATGTCCATAATAAAAGTTACTTTTAAATCTTTGGCAATTTTTTAAGAAAATACCAATTCCTAAATTAATTATTACCTTGACACATTAGTATATGTAAATAAGAGCAAATTTTGAAAATATAAAATTAATTCCTTCTTGATTATGTAAACGGACATTTATTATGGACCAAAATAAAAAAAAAAAGATAAAAGGTCACTTATTATGGACAGGAGGGAGTAACCTCTAATCTTTCAGATTATGGGTCTATAGTTTAACAAAGAATAACACTAAACAGAAGCGGAGCCATTATTTTAAGTTTATGGATTCGGGATTCTAATTCTATTAAGTTAATGAGTTCTACATTAATAAATTGTACATATTTAGCTAGCCTTTGGCCATAGATTTCAAAATTTATTTTAAAAAATCTGATTTGGGTAAAGTTTGGTTTAAAGATGAAAATGTGTTTGGACATACGTTTTCAAAACATATTTCCCGAATTTATTTTGGAAAAACATGTATATTATTAGTGTTTGTAAATATTTTGGCTAACCAGTTTTCCTCTTGACATGTTAAATTTTTTTTTTCTTAATATCCTTTTTACAGAATATGCTTACACGCTGAAAATTGATGAGAAAAGCGACGTATATAGCTACGGAGTGGTATTATTAGAGCTAATAACAGGACGAAGGCCAGTGGGGAATTTTGGAGAAGAAGGACTGGATATTGTGCAATGGGCCAAAAGGGAAACAAATTGGAGCAAAGAAGGAGTGGTCAAAATATTGGATGAGAGGCTTAAAAATGTTGCAACTGCAGAAGCAATGCAAGTATTTTTCGTGGCAATGCTGTGTGTCGAAGAGTACAGCGTAGAGAGGCCCACCATGCGGGAAGTAGTCCAGATGCTTTCTCAAGCTAAACAACCAAATACTTTCCAAATCCAATGATGTTTCCCATATAATTGGTCATCTAGCTAATCGTGGGATCGAATAATTAATCAAGCAGCACAAGCTACTAATTCTTATATATCTTTTTTAATTTTTTTACTTCTTTTCCTGAGGAAACCCTTTTGTCATTTGATAGCTTTGCAAATGTAAAACTAGAAATTAATTGAAGTGAGCAGTTGCAATTCTGATTGAATCTTAGAGGATAATCAGTACTTAACTACTCTCTCCGGTCCAAAATA
Organism: Nicotiana glauca; assembly: GCA_026770625.1. NCBI lineage: Eukaryota > Viridiplantae > Streptophyta > Magnoliopsida > Solanales > Solanaceae > Nicotiana > Nicotiana glauca. The sequence goes on along the minus strand of MU699724.1, from coordinate 17,738 downwards.
AGTGATTTTTTGGATGTTTTCACACATATTAAGAAATTCATCATTTAGCATTAATTAGTAATGGAATTGACCCTATTAACCTTTACTATCTCACATAAACACTCTTAACACATATTCCAACACTATTTACTTCAAGGACGATGTAGGAAAAAAATAATTAATTCATCCTTGAAGTCTGAAAAAATCATTATTTTGGACCACAAAAAAAAGGCCAAAAAATTACTTATTTTGGACCGGAGGGAGTACCTTTGAACTTGGCACAGTTTTAATGTCAGGCATGGGTTATGTCGGGTATGTCATATTATACTCAATAGGTTTTTAAGACATCGAGTAAACATCATGCCCTCGTCTTTTTTGGGGCGTGACATTAATAATAGAGGACATCATGATCTAAATTGACTCAGAAAATTTATTGCAAACATCTTTTCTATCTTCAAAACGTAAGGATAAGATTTGGGCGCACACCACCCTTTCCAGATCATACACATGTAAGAATACACAATGTATATTATTGTTATTGTATCATGACCTAAATTGCCTTTTTGTCCACAAGTTATTTAACTTAATTTATTATTTATTAATTAGTTGTTCTTTCATTTGATTCTTTATTCAATTCACTAATACTTTAGTATGATTTAGATAATAACACTACAAAAAATTTAATTTTTAACGACCACTTCTTAACGAAGGGACATAAACCCGGTCATTATAAGTATACTTATAGCAACCATTTTTTTTTCGGTTGTTGAAACTAATTATTAGCACAATATTAAAGAGGGAATAGTATTTGGCCCTTAAAATATAACATAGCCGGTCGTTAAAAAGTTAATTAATACAAAATTGGCGCTAATATTTTTCTCTTTTTTCCCAAACCCACGCCTGTATCGCGAACTACCCAAAAACAAAGGAAAAAACCCTAAACTTGTTTTGGTAAACGACCTGTTATTTCCCCTGCTGTGAACGATTATTTTGGTCACTTCCATTGATAACTACTCAACATAGAGTTTCTTCTCTTCGAGTTTCTTCTCAGGTAAGGTTCGAAATTGTACCCTTTTTACATTAATTTTAGTTTAGATGAAATCTCAATTCCAAACCATGGCTTTTCAAATTCAATTTTTAATTTCAAACAGAAAAAGTGACTGAAAAGCTAGGATTTTAAGGGCAAAATTGTTCTTTGCTCTTGAGTTTTCTTCTTCAATTTTTTGTTCGCGTTTCGAATTTCAGAAAAGAAATTACAATTGTACGCCATGTTGATCTTCATTAGTTTCGCTGTTGATTACAATTGTACACCCTGTTGATCTTCATTAGTTTCGCTGTTGATTACAATTGTACGCCTTGTTGATTTTCTGTTCGCGTTTCGCATATATATATATATATATATATATATATATATATATATATATATATATATATATATA
>MU699724.1:0-16120 GCA_026770625.1 Nicotiana glauca | reverse complement strand
TTAATTTTAGTTTAGATGAAATCTCAATTCCAAACCATGGCTTTTCAAATTCAATTTTTAATTTCAAACAGAAAAAGTGACTGAAAAGCTAGGGTTTTAAGGGCAAAATTGTTCTCTGCTCTTGAGTTTTCTTCTTCGTTTTATGTTCGCATTTCGAATTTCAGAAAAGAAATTACAAGTGTACGCCCTGTTGATCTTCATTAGTTTCGTTGTTGATAACAATTGTACGCCCTGTTGATTTTCTGTTCGTGTTTCGCATTTCATATATATATATATATATATATATATATATATATTAGTTTCTGCCCTGTTGATCTTCATTCACGGATCTTGCTTGAGTTTGATTGGTGTTTCGCTGGTTCGGATGTGACTGTTCGAGGATGACGTTCACGGTTCCGAGTTCAATTAGTCGTTTTTTTCATACTTGAATTTTGGAGTCAAAATCTGTTTAATTGCTGATTTTTCAATTGCTGTTAAGGAACATTTTGCTTAACAAGTCTATTTGTATCACTCCCTTTCTATTTTATCTAATTAATTATGAATCAAGCTTCAAAATGAGTCGTTTAAGGATAATTCGAGTTTAGAGTATAAATTGTTTGGTTAGATAATTGATTTCTTTACGAATTCACTCATTTAATATTAAGTAGCACTTTCTTGTTGATTCTCTGAATTTGTTTTAGAGTTGCCCTTTAAGAGAATATCTTGATAATGAATTAGTTGGAAAGTCTTTGTTCACTAAAACAATATGTTGTTGGATTTTGCTTTTGATTAGATCCATATTGGGTGCTTCTGGTTTGGTACTGAAATAACATTTTGTTAGCTAGTTCAAGAAGGTGAATTTCCATGGATTAACTGCTGGTTCTAATTCCTGACAGTTCAATGATAGTTGACATTCTATGTAGCTATGAAGTCATATTCCTATGTAACTGTATTTTGTAGAGTGTTAAACGTATTAACACGAAATGAAAGGTGATTAATTAATGTTTATGCACAACAAGTGATGGACTTTGCTTCTATATTTACTAAATTAATTACTATATACATTTTAGCCTTCTGTGGGATTTGCAGATAAGGGGATACTTTCTGCATATGATTAGTAATTAATATCTATTTGGATAGACTCAACGTGCTCATTTCATAGAACAGAACGATTTAAGGGTGTTCAAAACCATGTGTTTAGCGGTTCATAGTCAGAAGATTATTTGTCTGATTAAACCTTCATTAAATGAAAACTATAGTTGCTTGCCTTAATTAAGATTGAGCGTGAGTACGTCTGTTTTAGTGCTCACACATTTGTTGTATCATACTGTTCAGTGTGCACAAATAGGTATTTCTATTTTCTGTTCTTCAGCAGAAAAGGATTAAGTAGGTCCATGCCTTAGACGAAACTTTTAGTCTTTGAAAACATGTACCCATAACACTTTCCTTTGATGATACGTTGACAAATGATGAGGTATTATACATGATCAACTGTTTTTCTTACACACGTCGAATCATATGGTATTGGTTATGGTAATTAGGACCTTTTCAGTTTTATGTATGCTTCATATTTTCTTACTGATCACTTCTCTAATACTCATCCTTGTCCAATCTTCTTGAAATACAATATTTCAGTGGCTACCGTTTATTTTTTTGAGAATGATAACATATTCAGTGGCTAACATTTATGATGTTATCAAGATCCTAACTTAGCAAAATAAGGCATCATCTTAATTTGGCAACTAATGTTAACTAAGTAGAGAAGGTTTATATAGAATACAAGCTCCACCTTTCCCTCAATATCTATTTCATTGTAGATACATTGTTGCGAGTGATTTTATTGCCCATATCCTATTTGTTTCCCTTAGACCCTTACTTTCCTTTTATTATCATTTCTGTTGCTCCGTATCAATCTCTTTATTCACCACCGCTATGCTAATAATTGTTCTCGGTTTCTCCAACTTCCACCTTCCTTTGGTTCACTACTCTTCCTCTTTTTCTTCAGCGCGGTAGTTGTCATCTTCTATGTATCCATGTTTATATTTGTTTAGGTGGTGTCTCTGATAGTCCTCATGTTTTTCCCAGATTTGAAAGTTTGTTCTCTGTCGCTCTCTCACTTATGACCTTGCCTAATTGGTAGAGTTGTAAGTGCTTAATTTACTGGTGCTAAATTCATGTTCCTTTGATCTTGTAAAATTTGTTCAAATCCGCTAGGCATCAGGCCAATCTTTTGGCATTTCTTTTGCCGTTACTATCTTAATACGCACAATGATCTCTGCTGATCCACCTGGTGATGAAATAACAAACATTTTGTCAAGACTTCCAGTCAAAGCTCTCGGCAATTCAGTTGTGTTTGCAAATCTTGGTTTAATCTTATTAGAGATCCTCATTTTGTTAAGATGCATATGAATCAGCATTCATCATACAAGAAAACCTACTTGATAAGTAAAGATATCTTAGATGTTGGGGAAAAAGAATGTTGCACTTTGTACTGTGATGAAACATTTGCCGAGCACAAGAAACTGGAATTTCCTTTGAGGGAATCAACTAAAAGTTTTGAAGTCCTTGGCTGTTGCAATGGTGTTCTCTTTCTTCTTTACCCTATAACTCCTAGATCTGGTTGCAACATGTATTTTTGGAATCCAGCCACAAAAATAGTCAAGAATCTTAGCAGTTCAATGATAGTTGACGCTCTATGTAGCTATGAAGTCATATTCCTATGTAGCTGTATTTTGTATAGTGTTAAACGTATTCACACGAAATGAAAGGTGATTAATTAATGTTTATGAACTACTAAGCTGTATTAATTAATGTTTGTTGGTTCAGAGATTATTACACCTAGTTTGTACTGCAATTCTTTTATCCGTGATTACATGTACATTATTGACAAAACAAAGTTATTTGTTGTCCTTATTTTCAGAAACTCTGAATTTTATTTACAAGCATCGTCAACCTAAAAAGGTAAGTTATGCTATTTTACTTAACGCAATCAATTTGCATAAACTATTATTTTGTACATGATTGATAAAAGCTAGTATTATTTTGTATCTGTCATTAGTATGAGTGAAGTGTTCTTTGTGTCAATTTTTAAGTTATTTGTGCTCTTCACGTTAATAATTCCATGATATAATTTATGTCGTTTGTGTTTACTTTGCTGTGCATGCTTTGAATGAGGAAGCTCTGCTTTTCGTTGTCTCTATTTGAGATCTGGTGTTAGAAAAGAAAAACAGTGAAACAAAAGCCCTTTCTGATAAATTTGTCAATCAATGTAGCTGTTGAACTTAGCTTTATTAAGGTAAGAGTATCAATATTCTGAAAACAGAAGTTATGAAATGAAACTAAGATGACTTGAGACTTACAGACTTCGTCTTTTATGTCTTTTGCTTGATCATCATTGCTACTGGAATTTGCAGCCACTTGATCACATTCCTGTCGTTTATGTCATCTATCTATAAGTCACATAAACAACAATTTTATTGTTGCTTCAAGACTCCTTCAATAACAATTTATACATTTAAAAGAAAAAAGAAACATGCAAGGATCAAAGAACGCATCATTGTCATTGATGAGTACCAATCACAGTTACAGAAAAAGCAAGTCTAAGATTGTGCTTTAATATTTTTGGGCCAAAATTAAGTACTATTAAAAACTCACTGCTGCCACTATTCATGTTGTTGCTCCATATGATTGAAGGTAGTTTACTCTTTGGTGACTGAACTTGCTTGGCTTCATTTTGAAAGCTAAGAATAAAATGATAGTTGTTCCACTAAGTTGTGTTGCAAATGATTGTTGGTTAACTACCACACAATCAAGCAATACTTGCAATTCTGCTTCTGTTAAGCTCTCCAATCTTTTATGTAAGTCAATAAAAGTTAAGGCTCAACCCCAGAGAACAATCACAGAAAAACTTGTTATTACTTAAAGGATGAGCATAAATATGAGAATGATGAAAATAATCCCCTTACACTCTCAAGTGACATTGATTTTAAATTAATTAATACTCATATAAAAAGGTGAGAGACAACTATACAACCCCCTTATGATGTTCCATTTTTCCCTAATATGATACAATCTAGTTGGGGACGATGTGAGCAACTGAAGAATTACCAAGTTCTAGAATGAATTAATTTGGTTGAATATCAACTTCTACATTTTATAGGGATAGTTCAGATGTCTACTAGAAAGTTTTACACTTAACCTCCTTTAGAAAATACAAAACATCACTAAACTTAAATTCACAATACAGAAAAAGATAACAGCTGCAAGACTAGTAAATTGATTTAAAAAATTCAATTTGTTATACATTGAAATAATTAGGCAATGAAAGAAATATCATTCTAAATTCTGTCTGGTGCAGTTCTAATTCGGTTTACAACCACTTATATCATATCATTACTTTCTAATTTTTCTTTATTTTTTTAGAATTGGAACCTTAGAATTCTTCTGAATTCGTAATGAGAAAATTAAAAATATAACAATAAAAATAGTTAGGCTAGTGAAATGGTGGATGTGAGAAATTATTCAAACATATTATAAAATGATCTTCGGAAGTAGATTGACTAATATTCCTTAGTAAAGGTGACTAATATGTTTTTGTTCGCTTATGTTCATTTCTTGTTCATTGCCATACTAATATTTTTTGGTTGACTATATATATATATATCAATTTCGTGTATACACCATATTATGGCACCTGATAAGCAATGGATAGAACTTATTCATGATTGACTTGATAACGCTTACATACTTGGGGTGGAGAACTTTCTTGATTATGCTTTTAAAAGAATGGGAGAAACACGCGAAATACGTTGTCCATGCGTCAAATGTTGTAATGCAAGGAACACGTGAGCTGGTTAGGTCACATTTAATAGTGCACGGAATGGTCCAAAATTATACACTTTGGTATCATCATGGGGAGAGATTAGGTGAGTCTTCTTCATATTATGAATTTGTAGGTGATAAGATCAATGAAGAGGGTGATGATGAGGATGAAATACATGAAATTTTAAGAGATTTATATTCCACTTTTGAAGGAGACAATATGAACAATGATAGTGATGGGCCGTTTAAGGAGGAACCAAATATTGAAGCAAAAAGATTCTATAGGATCTTAAAAGATTTTGAGCAACCATTGTACCAAGATTCAAAAGTTTCTAAACATTCTACTTTAGTAAAGTTGCTTCATATCAAAAGTATTGGTAATTGGAGTAACGCATCATTTACAATGTTGTTGAAGCTCTTGAAGGAAGATTTATTGCTGGATGGATCAAACTTGCCAGATTCATATTACGAAGCAAAGAAGGTAATTCAGCACCTAGGGCTTTCTTACAAGAAGATTGATGCATATAAGAATGATTGTATGTTATGCTGGAATGATGATAAGTCTCTTGAGTCTTGCAAAGTTTGTGGTGAATCTAAATGGAAGGAGGATACACGTAGCGGGGAAACCAAATTTAAAAATGGGAAAAAGATACCATACAAGATTTTATGTTATTTTCCTCTAAAGCCAAGACTTCAAAGATTATTTATGTCCTCGAAAATATCTACTCTGATGAGATGGCACCACGACAAAAGAGTTGATGATGGAATAATGAGGCACCCAGCTGATTCAATAGCGTGGAAAATGTTTGACGAACTTCATCAATCTTTTGCATCCGAACCTCGTAATGTTCGACTTGGACTTGCTAGCGATGATTTTCAACCATTTGGAAATTCCAAAACTCCAAATAGCATTTGGCCTGTAGTACTTATTCCTTATAATTTACCACATTGGCTATGCATGAAGAAAGAAAATTTTATTTTGTCGATGATTATTCCTAGTCCTGAGAGTCCTGGAGATGCTATTGATGTCTATCTCCGGCCTTTGATAGAGAAATTAAAGGAATTGTGGGAATCTGGAGTGAAGACCTTTGATGCGTCAACTAAACAAAACTTTGTGTTACATGCATCTTTATTATGGACCATTAATTACTTTCCCGCCTATGCAAATTTGTCTGGATGGAGTACAAAGGGAAAACTAGCGTGCCCATGCTGCAATAAAGAAACTCACTCAATTAGGTTACAAAATTATAAAAAAATAGTGCTATATGGGCCATAGACGCTTTCTTCCTCTTAATCACAAATGGAGGAATGATAAAGCATCATATGATGGCACAAAGGAGAAAAGATTACCACCAAAACAGTTGTCTGGTGATGATATACTTGATCAAGTGGCTGATTTAGATGGGTTACAACTAACAAAGGATCCAAAGAAGAAGATTAAAATATCACATGAGAGTAGGGGTGATAATTGGAATAGGAAGAGTATTTTCTTCTAAGGCTTGGTTTCTTTTTTGTGTCTGTGTCTATGCACTTCCATTGTTGACTATGAATATTACATATATGTGAATAATTATGACTTTTCACATCATAACGAGGAATCTCTTAAATGAGCCATGCTCTTTGAATAGGAATAAAATATGTTGTTTTCAGTTCTTCACACTTTATGGGCCTTATTTTACTTATATGATAGCCTCTTTCATATAAGTTCTTGGAGGGAAGGATGTCGAGGGTCTATTTGGAAACAGCTTCTCTACCCAGGGTAGGGGTAAGGTCTGCGTACACACTACCCTACCCAGAACCCACTAAGTGGGATTATACTGGGTTGTTGTTGTTGTTGTTGTTGTTGTCTTTCAAGGGACTACACTGAGTATGTTGTTGTTGTTGTTGTTTCATATTTAATGATACTTGTTAACTATTGTAGGACAAATTTGACAGTAATGACATAAATGATCAACGAGATAATGTCTTGAAACATATGAGAAAGTTATGGAACAATTGGAGAGGATCGATGCACAAGAATATTAAGTCTAAGCCATTCCGTTATGCTATAAAAGATGTGCCAGAGGGGGTACACAAGAGTGATTGAGTATGGCTGGTCAAGGAGCATTTTTTTACTGAAAAATTTAAGGTATGATTTCATAGATATTTATTAACATTGTGTTATATTAAGTGGCTAACCAGAATTTTTTCGGTATATTGTTAATTTAGGAGACAAGTATAAGAAACTCAGTCAATAGGTCTAAGTTGAGTATGCCTCATCGTGCGGGTAGTAAACAGATTAGGGAGATCATTTATGAATTGGTGAGTAAATCTTATAATTCTATTAAGAAACCTCATCTTTGTTACAAAAATTTCTTTGACTTGTTTATTGTAATGTGAAGGGAGGTAATGATGGTAATCCACTAGATATGGCAACTATTTTTTTTAGACTCGTAAGAAGAACAACAAGCTTGTCGAACCTGAAACCAGTGAGAAATATGTATGTTTATTGATAGATTTTAATTTATATTATTTATTTATTGTGTTGTATTATTTTAATTAAATAAGTTGTTATTTTACAGGATCAAATCAAAGAATTGGTGCAATCTGAATCGTCTCTTACAAACATTGAGGTTGTAGAAAGGTGCTTCGGACCTCAACAAAAGAGTCATGTAGTTGGATTTGATGGTGGGATAACCGCTAAGGAGTTGAAAGGTGGTAACTCCTCTAAAGGTGCATTGTTGGAAAAGCTGAATGCTACTTTAAAAGAAAATGAATCACTAAAAGGACGTTTGGAAGGGCTAGAGGATAAATATGATGACCTAGGGAGTAAATACACACAACTTGCAAAGATAGTGTTTGATCAGACTTCATCACCATCTTCATGTGATCAATAGATTGAATCATCCCTTGAAAAGGTAAGTCAACTGAAGCAATTTTCTCATCCTTTATTTGTTATTATGAGTGTTTTACTAATTCTGTAGTTTCTCCTCTTCTTAGATATAGTATATATGTATATATATGTAATGTTCCATTTCTCAGATGGCTTCAAGTGGTGGATATCCCTATTCCCCTAGTTATGACCAAAGTCGCAGGGAGTTGGTGGTCACTGTTCCCCCCAAATCTTCTTAGTGAAGGTCCTTCCTTAGTAGTCTGATCCACCCTCTTAATACCTGCTGGTCCTTTCACTGATGCAACAGGTGCAACTTCACCTATATTAACGTCCCTAGATGCAACTCGATCCGTAGTTGCATTCAATGCAACAGCAACCTCCAAATCTGAACCTACAGTAGCTGGAACATTTACATATGCTTCAACATGTCCTGCCCCTGCTACTGTTTGTTGATTATTATCAGTGTTTGCTTTATTCAAAACCTCCTCTTGTATATTTATTCTAGCTCCTGAGGCAGTCATATCAGCTTGTCGATTATGCCTAGAATTAGCACCGTTTACAGCCTTATAAAGCCTTGCCAAGGCTGTAGTAGTATGAACATCATCTGTAGGTTTAGATTGACCCAAGGAGATCCAATATGTGATACTAATACCAAGGAGCTCCAATCTTGTCCCAAACTGCCATCATTTTAATGATATGAGTTGTTCATACTAGCTGTACAATAGTAACTACTGGTCTTTAGAAGCTGGTCCATCTCTGGAAACCATGGCAGTAGAGATCCTTTGGTACCTCACAATATGGTGTCACTGGGACTAGTTTTAAGGAACTTGCTCACTTCCGAGTCCCTTCCTATGATGTGATCTTGGGCTGTGAATTAGGCCTTGAAACTGTGGGTCTAACACTGGGCTACTCTAAACTCTTCCTTTTATCTGATGGGGCTTCATGCATCTCACCACTGTAAAAATTCCTAGTCAGTTTCTGCGGTACTTGTGTATCAGCAACATAAGAAGTCATGACAGGTTTCTGGGGTTCCTGTACTTTAGCACTGAATGAGTTCCTGCTGGATTTTCTATCTGAACCCGAGTCGGAATTAACAGCTGCCTCATAGATCATTTTAAACTTAGAGGAAAAGTTTGTATCTAAGCTGGAGGAAGAGGCTTTAGTCCTACGAGAGAATCCACTACCCAATTGACTTCTACCAACAAGAGATTGCTCTTTAGGATCAACTGTGGCGTTTGGTGCATGCTGCTACCCAGATTTTGCAACCTCTTTCTTAGCTTGTATTGTCAAACTAACACCATCCAAAGTTGATACAAGTTGTTGCTGTTTGGATGGTATAAAAGCAGCAACATTTGGACTTAATCCTCTCCTCTTTGGCCCGATGTCTGTGGAATTAAAAAACTGCTTGCCTTGCATCTTTGCTGCCTCGTCCTTTGATGGAGGAGTTGCTGAAAATTGAGCTTCCGCATTGTCATCAGGATAAGCATGTTTGGACGACGCTGCTGCTGCCCAGTTTTTTGTGCTATTACATTCAAGGTTTTGTACTTTATTACACTCCACCAGCTGCAAGTTATGCCCGGCAATCTTCCCATCATCATCATTTACATTGCGTCGAGTAGCAGAAAGAGTCAAATTTTTTTATGAAGATCTGCTCGACCTGCTACCCGTTGTTCTTGTGTGGAGTGCCTTTTTTGCTGGACACCATTGTCCAAACTTTCTCATATAAATTATGAACTGTATCATCACCCTTAGCTCCATCCTTTGGCCAATTAAAATTCCCAGCAGATATATGATTACTGCTGGAAATTTCAGCTTGCAAAATTGTGTCGCAATCCTTTTGTGGTTGTTGCCCATGTTTTGAACGTGCTTCTAATTTATCCCCAGCCTGTGCAATAGCAATATCTTCCTTACCAAGCAGTTGTCCTTCCTTGTTGCGATTAGTAGCGTTAATAGCTATTTCAGTAACATGTTCCTTCGTTTTTCCCTGTTCAACTATAGCTTCACTTATCCAAACATTGACACCATTAACCCCCTGCCCCTCTGAGTGTGCACACCCTCTACTTGTGTGCAATGGAACAGTGGCCACAACTTCAACAGGGGCATCATATGCAGGATGTTCTTCAGTTGTTTCAGCTTGCACAAAGGACCATTTCTCTAAACAAAGCTGCAGATCTCTTTCTAGGGTGCTTAATTTAATTGTTTGTGTTTTATGTAACTGTAGCATAACCACTCATGTTTAACTACTATATTTTGGTTTTATTGCATCTAGATATATTTTCTATCCGGATATTACTATGTTGTAATTTTACATTAATTTTCTACAATCTACTTAAATATCTTCACTCCACAGGATGCTTGGAGGACAACACTTCTTAGAGTGAAGGAAACATTGAAGTCTAAGGAGCTCGAGGAAGATGATCTTACTTAATTTGTTCTCCTCTGGCCTATTGTAAACTACTAGTACATCCTTTATGTGATTTTATTTGTACTGCTTTCACAAATATGATACTTTAATTCTTTGTATTAACAAGATATCAAGCATTGGTTTATTTTCTAATGTTGTTGAGGGTGTATGAAAGCATATAAATAACTGTTACTATTCACATAATTTAAATTTTTATTACATTTGTTACATTTTCATATTAGCGAAGAAAAATGTGATCATTAAAACTCTTTAACGACAGGTTTCTCAAATACATAAATGACTATTAACGAAGAGAATTTTGGTTGTTAAAAGTAATTATACAATTAACGAAGGGAATATCGATCGTTAAAAGCACTTGAATTGACTTAATACATTGTTGTCGTTAAAGACTTTTAACGATCGGATAACAAATTAGCGAGGGAAAAATTTTGTCGCTAAAAAGTATGTTTAACGACCAAAAATTATGTCGTCGCTAAAGATCCTTTAACGGATTGTAAACCGGCCGTTAACTTTTAGCGTCAGGACTCTTAACGACCGGTGATGATCGAATTTTTTTCGGTCGTTAATAACTTATAACGACCGGAATTGGACTTTTAACGACCATATTTCCCCTCGTTAAAGCCCCATTTTCTTGTAGTTTGTAGGATTAAATTTCTGCCAATTCATCTTTACGGAGCAATCAAAAATCGAACATACTAGGAATATCATTTAAAAGGAAATATTACGTGAGATATACTTCACTATATGGTTGTATACACGTGTAATGCACGCCGATCGAGAAACTAGTAAATAAATAAATATATTTGCTTGTTAAGCATTTGTCATATACAGTAGAAGAGTTATACGTTTTTCAAAAAAAGTTTGCTTGTGTACTATGCCCGCTTCCTCTTGGAATTGCAGTCAAACTTTCCGTGTAAGCTACAACTCTTAAGCTTCCTGGAAAACCATCTAAATTTATTTCCTTGACTTCATTGGAATTAAGATCATAGGAAATTAGAAGTCCACTACTTTGGAAAAACAATAAACAATCCTTCCAACCTGCTAATGGAGATTCAATAAGAAGAGGTCTAATTGTGTATTTCTTAACCCATGACAGGAATACGCCATATTCTTTCATTATCCAAATGTCTATCAAATCTTGTGTTGGATCAACCTGAGGCGTTCTGTCGTGGTAACAAATTAACGTAAGATAATACTCATTTAATATTACGAGGCCATAACGTGGTCCGTCTAAGAAGCGACAACAATCAGGCATTTTCATAGTGCGAAATGTCTCTGTTGTTACGTCGAAACAAAAAATTGCACCACTGTATGGAGTATTCGTAAACCAATGACAGGCACCCTCGTAAAACATCCGGGAACACGGTAACCAAATTATAGATACTGGGTAACTGTTGATCCACATTAACCAATTCTCTCCAAAAATCAACCCCGACATCATAAACCTCAACACTTTTCTCTCTCATTTTAGTATATGGATATTCGTACGGATCTGTGTAAACTTCTGATATTCTAACAACCTTATTGTCGCGCACAACTGGATCAAACCCAAACCCTATACCGTTAATGTTGCGATAGAAACCTTGCGGACAACCAAAAGGGCTGGGGGGATAGTGTCTAGTAGTCGGATTAAGTAAGACAGCGTCTGTAGAACTCACTAAAGCGATCAAACCATGGCAAGGACCGATGAGTTGATCAAAGTCACTACTGTATGTGGCGGTTAGCTCTGGCACATCAAAATCTGGAGCAACAAGGTTAAGATTGTTACATCCCATGTTTTCGTAAAGTACGCTATAAATAAATAGATGAAAGCTCGGAAATGAAAATTTACATCTGGCATTTTTTTTTTTACGTTAAAGTTTGGTCGTAAATTAACCGACGTAAGTGAAGGAATTAGATTATTTTGGAATTATAAGTATTATGCTATTTCAAACCAGGGATAAGTAAATTCGTGAAGGTGAGAGGGTAAGCAAATTGAAAAAAATGAGTTTTGTCGAAGTTTGACATTTTGGGATAAAATACTGCCCGGGTTAAAATAACCGATATTTATGGACTAGTACCATACAAAGCACCACATGACCATGATAGTAAGGTGTATAAAATGTATTAAAAGTGAGTAGTATTTTAAGTAATTTGAGATAATTTTTAATTATGTAAGTTATTGATTAAATATTAGATTAGTAGGGATTAATGAGTTAATTAAGGAAAAGGTAAATTATTTGGATAAAACTAAAGGCGCCAAGTGGCAGCACATGAAGTGGATAATAAATGCATTAAGTGACTCATATTTATATATTACTAGTATACATACCCGCACGATGCATGGATATATAGTTTCAAAGGAAAAAAATAATATTCTAGAAACATGGCTATATTAGAGATGAAATTTAGCGATCACATTCAAAAAATTAAACCAAAAAATAAATATATGAATTTGATAGGATTGTATTTATGCCACGAACCACCAATATTTATGCACTCACGCAAAGATCAAGGATAAAACTTATCTCAAATCCAAAATAAAATCAATATAGATAATCAAGAAAAGAATAGTTTTACATTTTCTTCTGGAGTGCTTGAAATTTATTTCCTTCACAAAATAAGGACAGTAAAAGCTTCTGTGTCAACTTATTCAATACCCTTCCTATCGTCCAAAGCATAATTAATCACCGCAATTGAAAAGGTGCATCGTCTCATTAAAGATACGCTTCTCAGTTAGTTGAGATAGTCTCAGTCCAGTATAAATTAGTATTTTATTTAGAGCAAAAGAAAATAATATATAATTTAAATTTAAAGTAATTTAAGTGCATCAATAACATTGAATTGATGGCTATTGATCATTCTATATTAGTCATGATTGTCAATTCTTATACTGCTCTTATATAGTTTTTCTGCACTATAGCAGTTTAGCTCCCGAAACTTGGTAAGTTAAATCCTTTGGCTTCCTCTTGCTAACCAATCTGTCACCCTTTTTTTAGATCCTCAATTCATCGAAACATAGTACTACCAAATTCAACAACTGAAAGTCGAAGATCAACCCTCTAGGCCTTAATATTCTGGGCTCCACACTTCTCATATATCACCACATTTGGTGAAAGCTTCAGTAAATATAAATGACATAAATTATCAAAATTTTCATAGTAAAGAAGGAAAAAGTGGATTTAAAGTACGTACGCTTTGCAAGAAATTAAAAAAAATATAATTCTCATATTAAAGTTGATTTTAGATAATATGGCACTACAAAGTTTTGCCAAAATAATTAAAACTACATTAAAAAAAAATGGTTCCTGTAACTCAACTCCATCAGCGTCTAATCAATGTCTTAATGCAAAAATAAATTGCATCAATTCTAGACTTTCTTGTGAATAAAATAATCGATCAACTATTGAGAGATTTAATAAAATAGTAGCTCAACTCCATCATCCTCTTCATGGCTTAAACTTGCCATACTCATTCAATTCATTGATAATTTATTAATCGAATGAGATAACTTCACCCTCACATCAATTAAAGGCTGCCCGTCACACAATAAAGCTTCTGTTTCACATTAATTCTAGATAGCTTGATGGAGAAATATATCAACCAAGAATGAAAAATTCTTCGACTACATAGAGAACCAATATAACAGTAAAATGAGAAAAAAAATAACTAGCACGGGCACGTTCAAGTAGTCTTTCCGCTAAGTTAAAAATCTATGGACTATTGTATGTTTGTAAATAGGAGAAGTTCAAAAATTGAATGAACCGTGAATGTATTCAAACATGTTGTCCATAACTAATGAAGTTACCAAACTAACGAAACAGGAAAAGTTAAATACAAGAAAAAACAGGAGATGATTCAAACATCTTTTTCATAACTGTTAGGATCGAAAATTCGGGTAATGCGAAATTTAGCCAAACAATGTTATAATGACAATAACAAAGATAATACAAGTTGATAATAACGGCAATTAAAGCATATAAAGGAGGCACAAATTTAACGTGGTTCGGTCAAGGTGACCTACGTCCACAAGCGGAGAGGAGCAATTTCACTATAATAATAGGCACACAAAAGAGAGTACAAAATTAGAGATGAAACTCTAATTATCCCAAAATATATTCCAAGAGAATAATCTCGCTACAATCACTCACAAAGAAGAGGTTCACTCAAAGTGTTTCCCAACACTAACTTTATGGAATATAATAAAACTCTCTATTACAAGAATACTCAAAGTGAGCTTCTCATCAAAATATGCGATGATTCAAATGAAGTAAGATGGCCTATATTTATAGGGCAAAGTTCTTGGTCCCCAAGTAAAGAAAAAGGAATAAAAGAAAATACTTTTATTCTTTGGCTCCAAGCTAGACTTCTTTGGCTCCAAGTTTGAATACTTTGGCTCCAAGTTTGCTATGGATAAATTTAGGCCAAATCTTACAAATCTCCACCTTGGCCTAAATTGGATGATATAGTTATTGTACTCCACCTCCAGAAAAGTCCCAATGTAACGACCCGGCCGGTCGTTTCTAGAATTTACACCTCGTTCCCCTATTAACTTCTTTCTCTAAGTTCATTTATGCTATTTTGAGTTGACGGGACGTTCGGTGTTTGGATTTGGAGTGTTTTGGGACACTTAGTCCCTAAATGAGAGCTTAAGTGTTGAAAAATAATCCGAAACCAGAACTATATGAAGACGGTCTCGGAATGGAAATTCGATGGTTCCGTTAGCTACGTTAGGTGATTTCGGGGTTAGGAGCGTGTTCGGAATGTATTTTGGAAGTCCGTAGCTCATTTAGGCTAGAAATGCCGAAAGCTAGTATTTTGGCGATTTCTGGTTGTTAGGTGAAATTTTAATCCGAGGGTCGGAACGGATCTCCGGAAGTTGATGTAGCACCTTCATGTCATTTGGGACATGTGTGCAAAATTTTAAGTCATTCGGACATGTTTTGGTCGGGTTTTTGATCGAATGTGTGTTTTTGAAGTTTTAAAAGAACTTAGGCTTGAATTCGTTATAATTCGATGATTTTAGTGTTAATAGAGGTGTTTGATTATTGGAACAAGTTTGTATGATGTTTTAGGAGGTGTTGGTATTTCTGGTTGAGGTCCCGGGGGCTTCGGGTGTGTTTCGGATGCCCAACGGGTCATTTTTGGAAGATTATTGTTATTTTAAGCATAAACATGTAATGATCCAAAGGTTCATTTTTAGTTCTAGAGATCAAAATTTAATTTCGAGACTTCCAGAATTTAAATCATGAATTATAGGACTGATCTGGAAATTTTGGTTTAATTTTATCAAGTCGCGATTGGATTTTTAACGCGATATGTGAGTTAATTGTTTAATGAGTGAAATGAGTATTGAACTGGGCAAACAAACTCCGAATTGAGTTTCGATTGAAAGGTTGTGTTCGTATTATTATTTGTGACTCATAGGAACAAGAATCGTCTAATTCTGCGTTCGTATGATGGAGTTAGAGCCATTTTTGTGAAAAATAACTGTGCTGCAATTAATTGGCTGCTGGTGTAATTTGTAGCAGCAATGAACAGTAACCGGGCGTGAACAGTAACCGCACGGGGTGAACAGTACTATGCGCGTGAGTAGTGATTCCGCGTGAACAGTGATTCCGAAAATTAAATCTGGGCAGTATTATTTTTATCTGAGAAATTTAGCAGTTTAGCCATATCTTGAGTTCTAGAACTCCGATTGAGGTGATTTTCGCGTCGTTGTTCTCGTCTCAACAAGGGGTAAATATCTGACCTTTATATTTATGTTTTTCCATCATTATTTCTGTTGGTTTCTATTTTTATCCGTATTTGGATGGTAGAAATTAGGATTTTGAGCCCCAAAGTTGAAAAAATGGTAAATCCTTGATTTGAGGGTCGATTCATGGACGAAATTGGATGATTTTCTGGACATACACCATATGAGTTATGGGTAATATTTATTTTTAAAAATTTTCAGAATCCGGGCACGTGGGCCTGAGGGGTATTTTGGTTATTTTACATAATTTCGCGTATTAGCTTAGAATTTAATTGTAGAATAAATTACT
>MU699723.1:11660-21865 GCA_026770625.1 Nicotiana glauca | reverse complement strand
TATATATCATCAAAACAACATAAAAATGTGATTATTTAGGGCGTGATTATAGTCAAATTCACCTATTATCAAAAAACTCATTCCATGTTTACACATTTGAAACATTTTTATTGATTTAATCTTTCCTTAATTTAGTCGCGTCTAAGCAAAATGGGACTTCATATATTATTGGAACAGATGAAAATATACGCAATTCTTATTTGCTTTCCATGTGAATAATGAGTCTGAAATTGTTGCGAGAAATTTAAAAATAGCCAAATTTACAAGTGGTCGTTTAAAAATAGCTCAGTTTTAGAAGTAATCGAAATTTAACCACTTTTTATGTAAAGATAAATCTAAACGAAAATACTGTTCAAAATCCAGAAAAATACTCCAGCATAATATATTTAAGTTTCAATATAATATACCGTTCCAGCATAATATACTGGAGTTCAGAGCACCGGTGCTCTAGTCTCCAGTATATTACACTGGAGCCAGCAAAGTATACCGGTCCAGCATAATATGCTGGAAGTTCATACACAGATGCACCGAA
This sequence comes from Nicotiana glauca, assembly GCA_026770625.1. Lineage (NCBI taxonomy): Eukaryota > Viridiplantae > Streptophyta > Magnoliopsida > Solanales > Solanaceae > Nicotiana > Nicotiana glauca. The sequence goes on along the minus strand of MU699723.1, from coordinate 21,333 downwards.
CTCCAATACATTATGCTGGACTAATTATAATCAGACGGTAGAGATATTTTTGGACGGATAGTATAACGCAGGTTAAATTTAATCTTTTTCACATAGTATAATGAAATATTTGACCTTTTCCCCTTCTTTCTACATGTCTTAGTTATTTGAATCAGCATTTTGGTATAATTGTCAATCTGACTTAGAATTATCACAAAATATTCCTATCATGCCAAGTCTTAGTTATTTGAATCAACATTTAGAAGGCTTTAACAAGTATCAAATTCAAAAATAACCAGATTTATAATTGATCGTTCAAAAATAACTCAATTTCAAAAGTAATAAATTTAGCCATTTTTCATGTAAATATAAATCTGAGCAAAAACATTGTTCAAAACCCAAAAAAACAAAGTTCCAACATAAATATACTTAAACTCTAGCAGCATATTATACTGAAGTTCCAGAATAAATATGTTGAAACTCCAATATAATATAATAGAACATAATATACTTAAGTTCCAACAAGTATACCGATCCAGCATAATATAATGAAACTTGGAGCACCGATGCTCCAATATATCATGCTGGACCGGTTCTCCAATATATATATTATGCTGAAGTTCATACACAAGTACACCGAAATCCAGTATATTAAGCTAGACAATGGCTATACCATGATACTTTTAGCTCTAATAAGGAAAGTGGATACGGCCCAAGAAAGAATAGAGAGAAAATGTAAATATTCGATCATAACATCCATTCAAGTGGAAAGATTTTCTTGTATTATGCCCAGGCCACAACATTTGGACGGATATTGCAGGTTGGATATGGCTCTACATATAGAGTTGTGCCTTGTGGACAACACAGTTATGATAGCCCAGAAATACACTTGCTAAAATAGCACTCCCTGTGTTCCAATTTATGCAAACAAGTTCACATGTATGCAAGGAGTAGAGAGTACAAAGATCAAAATACCCAACTTTCTATGCAAACTAAGATTGTATATTATCTACAACTTTTAAATAAATAACCAAATAAACATATCAATAAACAAGTTACCATAACTAATGATTCCACATATTTACAAGACTGTAGAGAATCATGGTCAACAAAGAGAAAAATTAACTCTCCCCAAACAGAAAATCCCGTCTGCATGAAATAGCAGAGGGATTGCATAATCTACAAACAACAGCATTCAAATAAGCAACCATAATATTCAAAAGCAATAAATAATAAGCTAGATGTGCTACTAATATAAAAATCAAAACTGATCAAGTAGCATATGGTCCAAAACTTTCATCAAATTAACACTTAATAACTGAAACTAACATATTGTTCAGATACTTCAAAACATAACGGGAGATAAAGATCTTTTTGGTATTAAAAAATTGGCAACATCACAAACAACAGACTTAATCAAACAAGCTGAAACCCATGTCATCATCTGACTCCTCAGCAGGTTCATCCTTCTTCTCCTCCTCCTTAGCAGCAGCAGGAGCAGCACCAGAACCAGCAGCTGCAACAGGTGCAGCAGCAACAGCGGCAAACTTGCTAGGATCCTGCAGCCGCAAACATATTTGAGAGTGCAACTATTAATAATAATATATTATTCAACCAAACATCAAAAACATACCTCCAGGTATTCCTTCACTTTGTCAGCCAGAGGGAAAGAATAATCGGTCTCAACAGCAATGGCCAACACATTCTTGTAGGCATTGGTGAACATGTGTGGTGCAGCAGCCAAAGTTGGGTAAGAGATGGCCAATGACAAGGAGGTAACCATAGAAACTCCCATGGCAAACTTTTCAATGAGATCATCCTCAGTCAGGTCAAGAACCTCAGGACTGAAGACAGATCCATTGTCATAAACAGAGAGAACAACAAGACCATACGAGAAGGGCCTGATTCCAAGTTTGGCAAGCAGAGCAGCTTCAGAGGAACCCACTTTGTCACCCTTCTTGATGAGCTCCACAGGGGTGATAATTTCAACAGTACCCTTGTTAATCTTGGTGGGAATGTTGAGCACCTGTACAAAGATATGGCTGCATAAGGAAGAACAACATACAGAGGATAAGTGAGAAGCAAGATTCTGTAGGGTAATAGATAAAGACCTGAAAGAAAGATGTCTGAGAGGGATCCAGTCCAGTGTTGCCAGGAGGGACAACAACATCAACTGGTGCCACCAAACCAACACGAGCAGGTGCTCCAACCTATAACATATACCACAATTAAGGTTGGATGCTAATAGAGATGAAACTCCGAATCAGTTAAACTGACAATGATCTTTCGTACTAAAAATGTCCTCAACAATTTGTATAAGAATGCACTTTCCAGTACTATCGGGTTAGGATGAATTTACAAAGTAAACAGAATATGTACAAAGGCTTGATTCCCTTGGCAATGATCTTCCAATATGAAAAGATGACCAATTTATTTAAAATCCAAATATGAAATTGACGGCAACATGTAATTAATGTAATCCCTTAAAACGCATAATATCATGCATCTCAAACATAAAACAGGTTCTCAGGATCACATAGAAAGCAAATGACTTAAAGCAAACTTTCATCATTTTAAATGTCAATCAAGTGTGATGAAGATGAATTCCATGAAACACACAACCACATAGATGATTACAAAAAGAAGCAATATAGTCAATTTACCTTGTACTTTGCAACTTCCTCACTCACTTCCTTCAAGTCACCCTTGGTGAAGATCAATCCCACGTTACCCTATTAGAAAATTAAAAATAAGTTGAGTTCATTTAATCAGCTATTTGAGAACTACCAATAATCTGAAGGACAAATCATGATTCTAATATAGCAACTGAGCATGAGTGAAATAGGCTCTTTCATTTATCTTTACATGATTATTCGGGGAATTTAACTAACTGGAATGTTAGACAACAGTATCAAAGCATTAGAATGTTAACTCTAACAACAGAAAAACAAAAAATATAAAAGAGATACGCCAGAATAAATTAAGAAAACAAAAAGAATTTAACTACCGAGCATGCTAACACTAAGATACCATAATTTTAGATTGTTCAACAGATTAAAAATATAAACAAACTAGACATAGTTAGAAACTAAAACTTACAACAAGGAGGGGGATGAGATTGAGGATGGTGTTGTTGCCGGTTTTTTCAGCGTGGACTCGAATAGTCCGCTTCATCATAGTATTCTTTCCCATGAGAACAATGGAGTCACCTCTCAAACCCTTCCTAATATTCTGAAGCTGAGTGGATCCAACGTTGTCAGCAGCAGCCACGAGCACCTGAGTGTACTCATCCAAAAGTTGGCACATCTTTGAGTCATAAGCGATCTTCTTCTCGGCTTTAGTTGCTTTGGGTGCCATTGATAAAGTTTCAGATGTGATGCAACAAACTAACTGTATGTGAATTTACAGAAGAACTAACAAAACCCTAAAAAGTGAAAGGAAGAGATTTGGGGGGTGTTACAACAAAATGAGGGCCAAGACTGGTTTCAGAGTTCAGCCAAGGCGGACAGCAACGGCGCCGTCACTTTAACCTCTTCGATTCAGATTTTGGGTTTGCTGGAAAACGAGAACGAAAAACCCTAATGCTGGTTTGCTATGCGGACTGATGGTTGGGGCTGATGGAGAAGTTATATAGTGGTCGAGGATTCAATGACCTAAATTGGACGGTTGAGATTGGTTTGATTAGGGGCGGTGATTTTCTTTGAAATGGACTGGATATCTTACTTGGGCTAATAAACATGGGCCCATCCTTCAACGATTTCCTTTTGGGCTTTTTTCCTTGAAAATTTGGCATCCTGTAGCAGTAAAAATTGCACGGGGCTCTTTAACCTGTAGCCGCTTTGTTTTTTTGTTTGTATCCGTACTCAATTTTTAAAAAACTTGAGCTTTCCTTTATAACTGAAAAACTTCAGCTCTCTAGAGCTGAAGTTTTCGGGTTACTAAACAAAAACTTCAGCTCTAGAGCTGAAGTTTTTATTTTATAACTAGAGCTGAAGTTTTTATTTTATAACTTGAAAACTTGAGCTCTAGAGCTGAAGTTTTGTGGCTACTAAACAAAAACTGAAGCTCTTTATAACTGGCAAACTTCAGCTCTATCGCTGAAGTTTTCTAGTTACAACATAGAAACTTCAGCTCTAGAGCTGAAGTTTTCTAGTTACAACATAGAAACTTCAGCTCTAGAGCTGAAGTTTTCTAGTTACAACATAGAAACTTCAGCTCTAGAGCTGGAGTTTTTATTTTATAACTTGAAATTGGGGCTACTAAACAAAAACTTCAGCTCTAGAGCTGAAGTTTTATTTTATAACTGGCAAACTTCAGCTCTAGAGCTGAAGTTTTTATTTTATAACTTGAAAACTTCAGCTCTAGAGCTGAAGTTTTCTAGTTACAACATAGAAACTTCAGCTCTAGAGCTGAAGTTTCCTCGTTACAACATAGAAACTTCAGCTCTAGAGCTGAAGTTTCCTCGTTACAACATAGAAACTTCAGCTCTAGAGCTGAAGTTTCCTCGTTACAACATAGAAACTTCAGCTCTAGAGCTGAAGTTTCCTCGTTACAACATAGAAACTTCAGCTCTAGAGCTGAAGTTTCCTCGTTACAACATAGAAACTTCAGCTCTAGAGCTGAAGTTTCCTCGTTACAACATAGAAACTTCAGCTCTAGAGCTGAAGTTTCCTCGTTACAACATAGAAACTTCAGCTCTAGAGCTGAAGTTTCCTCGTTACAACATAGAAACTTCAGCTCTAGAGCTGAAGTTTCCTCGTTACAACATAGAAACTTCAGCTCTAGAGCTGAAGTTTCCTCGTTACAACATAGAAACTTCAGCTCTAGAGCTGAAGTTTCCTCGTTACAACATAGAAACTTCAGCTCTAGAGCTGAAGTTTCCTCGTTACAACATAGAAACTTCAGCTCTAGAGCTGAAGTTTCCTCGTTACAACATAGAAACTTCAGCTCTAGAGCTGAAGTTTCCTCGTTACAACATAGAAACTTCAGCTCTAGAGCTGAAGTTTCCTCGTTACAACATAGAAACTTCAGCTCTAGAGCTGAAGTTTCCTCGTTACAACATAGAAACTTCAGCTCTAGAGCTGAAGTTTCCTCGTTACAACATAGAAACTTCAGCTCTAGAGCTGAAGTTTCCTCGTTACAACATAGAAACTTCAGCTCTAGAGCTGAAGTTTCCTCGTTACAACATAGAAACTTCAGCTCTAGAGCTGAAGTTTCCTCGTTACAACATAGAAACTTCAGCTCTAGAGCTGAAGTTTCCTCGTTACAACATAGAAACTTCAGCTCTAGAGCTGAAGTTTCCTCGTTACAACATAGAAACTTCAGCTCTAGAGCTGAAGTTTCCTCGTTACAACATAGAAACTTCAGCTCTAGAGCTGAAGTTTCCTCGTTACAACATAGAAACTTCAGCTCTAGAGCTGAAGTTTCCTCGTTACAACATAGAAACTTCAGCTCTAGAGCTGAAGTTTCCTCGTTACAACATAGAAACTTCAGCTCTAGAGCTGAAGTTTCCTCGTTACAACATAGAAACTTCAGCTCTAGAGCTGAAGTTTCCTCGTTACAACATAGAAACTTCAGCTCTAGAGCTGAAGTTTCCTCGTTACAACATAGAAACTTCAGCTCTAGAGCTGAAGTTTCCTCGTTACAACATAGAAACTTCAGCTCTAGAGCTGAAGTTTCCTCGTTACAACATAGAAACTTCAGCTCTAGAGCTGAAGTTTCCTCGTTACAACATAGAAACTTCAGCTCTAGAGCTGAAGTTTCCTCGTTACAACATAGAAACTTCAGCTCTAGAGCTGAAGTTTCCTCGTTACAACATAGAAACTTCAGCTCTAGAGCTGAAGTTTCCTCGTTACAACATAGAAACTTCAGCTCTAGAGCTGAAGTTTCCTCGTTACAACATAGAAACTTCAGCTCTAGAGCTGAAGTTTCCTCGTTACAACATAGAAACTTCAGCTCTAGAGCTGAAGTTTCCTCGTTACAACATAGAAACTTCAGCTCTAGAGCTGAAGTTTCCTCGTTACAACATAGAAACTTCAGCTCTAGAGCTGAAGTTTCCTCGTTACAACATAGAAACTTCAGCTCTAGAGCTGAAGTTTCCTCGTTACAACATAGAAACTTCAGCTCTAGAGCTGAAGTTTCCTCGTTACAACATAGAAACTTCAGCTCTAGAGCTGAAGTTTCCTCGTTACAACATAGAAACTTCAGCTCTAGAGCTGAAGTTTCCTCGTTACAACATAGAAACTTCAGCTCTAGAGCTGAAGTTTCCTCGTTACAACATAGAAACTTCAGCTCTAGAGCTGAAGTTTCCTCGTTACAACATAGAAACTTCAGCTCTAGAGCTGAAGTTTCCTCGTTACAACATAGAAACTTCAGCTCTAGAGCTGAAGTTTCCTCGTTACAACATAGAAACTTCAGCTCTAGAGCTGAAGTTTCCTCGTTACAACATAGAAACTTCAGCTCTAGAGCTGAAGTTTCCTCGTTACAACATAGAAACTTCAGCTCTAGAGCTGAAGTTTCCTCGTTACAACATAGAAACTTCAGCTCTAGAGCTGAAGTTTCCTCGTTACAACATAGAAACTTCAGCTCTAGAGCTGAAGTTTCCTCGTTACAACATAGAAACTTCAGCTCTAGAGCTGAAGTTTCCTCGTTACAACATAGAAACTTCAGCTCTAGAGCTGAAGTTTCCTCGTTACAACATAGAAACTTCAGCTCTAGAGCTGAAGTTTCCTCGTTACAACATAGAAACTTCAGCTCTAGAGCTGAAGTTTCCTCGTTACAACATAGAAACTTCAGCTCTAGAGCTGAAGTTTCCTCGTTACAACATAGAAACTTCAGCTCTAGAGCTGAAGTTTCCTCGTTACAACATAGAAACTTCAGCTCTAGAGCTGAAGTTTCCTCGTTACAACATAGAAACTTCAGCTCTAGAGCTGAAGTTTCCTAGTTACAACATAGAAACTTCAGCTCTAGAGCTGAAGTAGAGCTGAAGTTTTCCGGTTACAAAGACAAAAACTTCAGCTCTAGAGCTGAAGTTTCCCAGTTACTAAACAAAAGCTTATAAAATAAAACTTCAGCTCTAGAGCTGAAGTTCGCGAGTTACAAAACAAAAACTTCAGCTCTAGAGCTGAACTTCAGGCCCGGCTACTAAAATGCTGAAGTTTTGTGTGATTGCCTTTGCTACTTCAGCCCCGCGTGCTGAAGTTATGCGAAAAAACGGGTACGCTTGCAATTTTTTTTGCAATGCGCGCATAGGTTAAAATGTGACATAAAAAGCGGGTATAGATGCAATTGCCCCCCTGTAGCAACACATAATAGGATGGAATTTTTACCGGGGCATTTGCATCTATATCCGCTTTTTGTGCCACATTTTAACATGTGTCTGCTTTGCAAAAAAAATTGCAAGTGTACCCGCTTTTTCACATAACTTCAGCACACGGGGCTGAAGTAGCAAAGTCAATCACACAAAACTTCAGCATTTTAGTAGACGGGCCTGAAGTTCAGCTCTACAACAGAAGTTTTTGTTTAGTAACCGGAAAACTTCAGCTCTAGAGCTGAAGTGTGCCAGTTATAAAATAAAAACTTCAACTCTAGAGCTGAAGTTTGCCAGTTATAAAATAAAAACTTCAGCCTTAGAGCTGAAGTTTTTCTTTTGTACTGGAAAACTTCATCTCAAGAGCTGAGCTCTATAGATGAAGTTTTTGTGTTGTAACTGAAAACCTTCAGCTCTAGAGCTGAAGTTTCTATGTTGTAACTAGAATACTTCAGCTCTAGAGCTGAAGTGTTTGTATTGTAACTGAAAAACTTCAGCTATAGAGCGGAAGTTTTTGTCTAATTAACTTTAGCTCAGGACACCAAGAAGATACACTTACATCTAATTAACTGTATTGTGATCATCTAATGCATCCGATTTTGGGTTCTGTTTTTATTGCAAAATAAATGCTTTGTTGTTATGTTATGTCGTTTTCGAAAACTTTTCTTTTTAACATTTGAATCTCTGATCGTTGATGATCAGTTTCTCCATTTTCTTTACGGTTTCTATGTTTTATATATATTACAACATATTTGATTTTCGTGTTGTTGTTTTTTTGTTGGATAAAAATTGGTGCCTTTTTCTGATCAATGGTATGACCATATCATTCCTCAGTCCTCACGGAGTTGTGTTTTCAGACAATGAGAAAATGAAGAAGGAGAACGGGAGGAGAAAGGGAAGCTGAAGTTTTTTAAAAAGTGGGTACGGGTGCAAACAGAAAGACAAAGCGGCTGCAGGTTAAAAAGGGGCGCCGAAATCGGGCGCCCCGTGCAATTTTTACGTTTTTACCTAACTACACTATAATCTAAATTTATTTATTATATTTATTTAAGTTCCTTATTAATTACTTTGTATATCTATATTTACTAGTTATATACAAAATCATAAAAAATAAGAAATTCAAGATCCATTAAATCTAACCTAACAGTTACATGACACACAACCTCCATTTCTAATAATTCCCCATACATTTAAGATTCTTTCCTTTTCCAAAGAATTACAAAAACATCTTCTCTTTTTCTTAACAACTATCCAAAATTAATCTTACCCACAATAAGAGATTTCGTTACCTATTGTTATCCAAAATCTTGCTTACCCATTTTTACCCTCCCCCCCCCCAAAAAAAAAGGTTGCAGATTTTTTTACTCTTCCAAAGCTTTTGAAATTCAATTTATCTCTCTTACTAATCATCCAAAATCTCTATCTTTTTACTGATATACTGCATACGAAATTTAAATTATTGCTCTATAATCAAGTTGTGGGTAAGCGTTGAATCTTGTTTTCTTTCTTTCTAAAATCTTTATTATACGTGACTTGTATATGATACATCAATACCTAAAATAATACTCGATACAACACTAATATAATTATAATAAGATTATATTAAATTTTTAGTGTATAGTTGTGATTGAAGCATAAAAGAAGATGAAAATCATAATTTTTCAGAAATGTATCGCGATTGTATTGTAATTGTATATGTATTATAATTGTTACAAGAATTATATTACAAATGTATGATAGTTGTATATTCATTACATATTGTTACGGGTAGTTGTGCCTTCGTGACAAATTTCACAATTTGTACCACAAGTATAATAATCTTATATTAATTTATTAGTATTGTATCATGTATTATTTAGGCTATTATTATACCAAATGCAAGTTAAATACAATTGTGATACAAGTATGATACATTTATGTTTCAGGCATTGATGTATCTGATGCAATTCAAATATAATTATGATACATTTATCATAAAAGTTCAGAATATTTTTTTAATAATATAAAGTTATCGGTAATAGTGGAAAGAGAGAAGATGGAGATTTCGGGATTAGATTAATGAATTTTGATGTAACAAAAAGGAGAGAGAAGAGGAGAGGAAAAAAAAAGATATAATTGAATCCCTTAATTGAAGGCACTAATAACGGGGTAGGATTATTTTAAGAAGCAATGTATATAATTTGTAAGAAAAACCTAGATATATATTAAAAACTTCAAAATATAGAGAACATAGGTAAATAAGTTTCTAATATAATATAACTAGGTAAAAATCCCTAACAGGATTGGCAATTTTTTAATTTTATATTAAGGTTGGCAAAGGTAACCCTAAACAATTGGCATTATATAGCCAAATTGTAAAAAAAAAAAAAAAAAAAAAAAAAAAAA
>MU699723.1:1343-11614 GCA_026770625.1 Nicotiana glauca | reverse complement strand
AAATTAAAAAAAAAAAAAAAAAAAAAAAAAAAACTCTCTTATATATTCTTTCTCAAAAAAAAAAATACTCGCTTATTTTGGTTTTCCTCCCCCTTGCTATCCCTGTATTTCTGCTATCTACTCTCTTTTGCTCTTATAGTTTAGTAAAATTCTTTAAAATTATGTAAAAAAATCACTGGGATGAAAGGTAAGGTTGATCTTAATCAGAGAAAATCAGAAACAAAAATTAAGAGAGAAAAAATAAATTTTAACTTTTTTTTCTTCTCTCTTCTTTGTTTTGGTTGGATTGAATGAGCGTGTGTGATTAAAATTGGTAGAAAATATCTAAACGAGACTATATACAAAATTTGAGCAGCATTAGAAGTGATTTAGACTGGTTTCAATTAAAAAATCAGACGTAAAATCAAACTACGACAGATGTATATCATGTTGTATATTGTGTACATCAGTGTATATCATATACGGGTTTTTAAGGACGTCTATATATATCACTTTGTATCTTGTGTATACAACATAATTTTTCAAGGACGCACGTGTATACACATTGTATATTGTATATATAACACAAATTTTCATGAATATACATAGATACACATGATATACATGAGATATCACTAATGTACATAGAAATATACATGAGATACAATAGGGATGCACATGTGGAGTAGTCTTGAACTTGAGTTTTCAATCTGAAATGTGTTATACAAAGAAGGAAAATAAAATTTTAATATACTATTTTGATGTATATAGTATTATTATATTATACACTGTGATATACAAATAATATAATTATTATTATGCTATAAATATATTTGGATATACAGATAAAAATCTAGAAAAATAATTTAAAATATTTGGAAGTTTTATCGGATACAACTGAAGGAAATGGAACCTAATTTCTAGGATGATGGTTGCTGTGAGAGAAAAGAGAGAGGATTTTTATATATTTTTCGCTATAATTTTGATGGGGCTTATTTTTAGGATGGTGGTTGAATCATTAGTAGAGAGAGAATAACTTTAGGCTACCATATGCCAAATCCTAAAATGATGGCTTTTTACTGCCACTTGTTGGACCTAGTTGTCATGCGATGCCAAATTACCTCTTTTTCTTCATAAACAATATTTGAAATTTATATACTAAAATTATCCAAGTTGTATATATTACCCACCCCTAAATAATTTTTTCTCACAATTTATGTATAATCCATTATTATTACCTTGAATTTGGGGATTCTTTGCTTTGAAATGGGCGTATTGAAGGGAACGAAGTTCAAATTGTCTTTCCATCTAAATAAGTCTCCTTCCAGTTGTGTGTTACCTATTTTAAGTCATAACTAACGCAACTTTTTTTCTCCTTACCATAATTACCTATTTTAGGAAAATAATAATGTATGGCACAATAACATACAAATTAAAAATAAATTATATACAAAGTTAATACAAAATTTGATATATCCACACAAACATACATACTAAAAATAAATTTCATACAACTAATAATACAGTATACAACTTATTGATAACTATCTCAACGTTCATACATCATTCTTACCCTATTAAATACAACTACAATATCATACAACTTAAATACAATTTTCATATAAAATTTATATAATATGTCTTTTGTATGTCCCTTCAAAGGTAGGGGTAAGGATGCATACATCTTACTCTCCGCAACTCCAACTTGTGAAAAATTACTGGGCTTGTTGTTGTTGTTGTATGTCTTTTGTGTATATTCTGTATGTGGTGCGTTCTTATGCTTCTTCTTCGAATTTCAATATGAAAATCCAACTAAATCTTACCTAATCTTCACCGAATAACTTCAAAATCGAGATATAAATTCCATAGAATATTCTCAATCGTTTGCAATTGTGAGCACGTAATTTTTGCCCAACGAAAAATACTCCTACAAATTTAAAGTATGTTTTTCTAATTATTTTAATTTTTATAGAATTTTCAGGAATTTTTTGTTAATTGTTGCTTGCATGTAGTGGCATATTTAACATTTTAAAATCATGAGAAACATATTTAAAATATTTCACGCATAGCATTTTAGGTCTTAATTGCATTTAGTATTTTATTACATAAGTTAATTGCATTATTAAATAAAAATAAAAAATATTGGTCATTTTTAGATTTTTACCTTTTTAGTTGCAAATTAGTAATTTCCTTTCATTAGTCTTAAGTTAACTAATTATTTAAATGGTGAAATGGATAATTAAATTTAGTTCTACAAATTAGGATTTATTTTAGGTTTTAATTAATTTGAGTAGGATTTAGAATTAAAAGAAAAAGAAAGAAAGAAAAGAAGAGAAGCTATTTTCAATTTCAAAATATTTGGCCAAAATCATTTTCCAAGCCCAATTCCGCTCCAACCCACTCTGCCCAGGCCCAACGACCACCATACCCGCCGCCTGGCCCGCCCCATCATTTCTTAATCTTGGCCATCCATCCATTTAGATCCAACGTCTCTTGTTATTTGCACAAGCCAAATATATTCCTCATTTCTAACAACTACTAACCCTAATCTTCCTTACTCTAGCCAACCGCACCACCCATCTCTCACACCCTATTTCTAGTGCCTCAACTACACCCAAACCTACCATAACTCCACCCTAATCCCCACCCACATGGTCCCTCATATATCCCTTTGCCACGTAGCCTAACGAACTTCTGACAGATTCCCTCCTCCTCACGTGCTTTTTTATTTGCTTTTCAGATTTTTATCCCTTTAGATCGAAATTAGGAAAACGGGGTGCATAGGATTGAGTTAAATTCGCTCTACTCCCTCCATTTGTCCGATGTTTCCATCAGAAAAAGGTTTAAAAATTAGATTCGGATTTTTTATGAAAATTCAGAGATTTCTTGAGGAGGAAGGGTAGAAATTTCGAGATGTGTGTATATATAGGTGGTCTTTCAGAGATTTCAGGGAAGAGGATTCTTTTTTAGGGAAAATTTTGGAAAGAAAAGTTCTAGGGTTCTAAGGAGTGAAATTTCAGATTTCTATTTTTGTTTTCTCCTAATTTCTTTTGTTCGAGTTGATTGATACAAAAAAATCGATACAGAACTTTGGGAGAACCAAAATTTTGGAGAAAATTTGGGTTTCAAAAAGAGGATTTCTTCTCTTCATTTTCCGATTTTTTTAGTTTAGTTTCGATTCCAAAAAATAAAATACAAAAAAAGATATTGTTGTTATATTTCTCTTGTGCCTTTACTTCTTCATTTATTTTACTTTGAATTTCGTGTGTCAAGTATGGAGTTCGATTGAGTAGTTTGTCGACTCCAGTTCCGATCGAGGCTCATTCGTGGCTACTAGTTTCTGTTTCTTGGCTGCCACTTGCTTTGGATTTTCACTGCCGAATTTTCTTGTATTCTGCTCCTGGAATTAATTGAATTTTTGAGCATTCAGGTTTATTTCTTCTCCTTTACTACTTTGTTTTAGATGGGTTAAAACACGATTTGAGCCTAGGATAAGGGGATTTTCAGTTTTGGGGTTGTTTAGCGAGGTGTTAACAGATTAACAATCGTAACAAGCTTAGTTGGTTATTAATTTGTAAAGGGGCTGCAAACGTTCTGAGATTTTTGAATATGATTAAGAGATTCAATCTTGATTGAGTTGAGATTTATGTGATGTCAATGTGATAGGTTGCATTTTGATGAACTATATAGCTGCTAATAAAGCATGAATTTGCGACGCCTTTTATTCTCAAATGCTTGTTGTTTTTCCATTAGTTTTGCTTTGTTTAGCTAAAGCTTGGCTAGTTGTAAAACATTTAGCTGAATCTCATTTTAGTGATATGCTCTTTTGTGATCTTTTATGAATATTTAGTTTACTCTTCTCAGTTTGAGATCGAAAGAGTGCTGGAAATAAGTGTTGTTTTCTGCCTATTGATGATCTAGTCTACACGCCTGATACTCTAAATTTGTTGTTGCTCCTTCCTCTGGTTGTGTCCTTGTGCCAACTGATAGTCCTATTTGGTCGTTTTCTTTCCATGAATAGAATATGTTATCATCTCTTTTCAACTTGATTAGTTTAGTCTTGTTTTATGTTTATGGTTTGGAGTTGCAACGGTAAATGCGAGAAACAATTGGTATTGGAATTTCTGTGTCAAAAGCTTAGAGTTGATTGTGAACGCTAACCGCTCGATGTGAATCCTACGTGCTTGAATTGTTAATTTATTAAACCTGAAAATTTAAGTTTCAAGTTATATAATTGATGAGGAAATGCATATGTCCAAGTCTGTTAGTGTTCTGACTCAATGCCAATTCTTGAGATTCTGTTAAAATCATTTGTGTTAGTCAAGTCTCACCTGGACTTTAGATCAAAGAATCTTTGCCGATTACTAAATCATGTGATGGTAAGGTATTGAATATGTTTAAATCTTTGCACTCCTTGGTTGGTATATGCTCATAGATTTAAATGTGTGTAAATAAAGGCATGTCTTTATAGCTGAATCTTGCCGAGTGAATTATTCTCGGTCAGTTTTGGTGGGAGTTAGGCATGAAGGTAGAACGTATTGTTACAATGTGAAGAAACTTTAATGGGCAGTAAGTTTGGGTGATCTCGTTGGCTTATAAGATTACCTCGCAATAATCTCAAACGTAGGAGACGAACAACATATGAACATCATAGTTTGCTTTAGGTGCGACCAATAATAAATTATCATAGCTACGGGTAAGGTTCTTGTGACGTAGTTGTGATACATAATTTTTCAAATTCGGGGGGTACATTTATGTGACCCGTCCACAACAACTAATAATTGTTAATAATTAAATGTGTTGTAGATCGTGGGTACGGTTCCCATGATACGATTCACAATATGTACCAAACAAATAAGTGTACGACAATCGTAACTTGTTCCAGAATAATTTTATAAATAATTAAAAGCGGTCAAAGATTAAAAATGCACATAAGTTTTAAATATGTAATTAATCAGGTAATTAGACCCATAATAATAGTTGAGCGACCGTGCTAAAACCACGGAACTCGAGAATGCTTAACACCTTCTCCCAGGTTAATAGAATTCGTTACCCGTATTTCTGTGTTCGCGGACTTTAAAACATAGTCATTCTTTCCTCGATTTGGGATTTTAAACCGGTGACTTGGGACACCATAAATTATCCCAAGCGGCGACTCCGAATTTGAATAAATAATCCCATTTCGATTATTATAACTTTGATTGTAAAAACTCCCCTTATATCCCTTTCGAGGTAGAAAAATGAGGTGTGATAATAATAATACCCAATCCAAACAAAAAATATTTTTTGAAAATTCGAATTTAAATTCAAAACTTTGAATTTTTTTAATGGTTGTCAATGGTGAAGAATCAACACACCTTCAAAATTTATTGATTGACAATTTCAATTTGAACAATCCAGCAATAATTAATATACATCTACGGGTAACCCGCCATCATAACTAACAAGAAAAGGGGAAGCACAAAAGAGCTCCAAACTCCAGTAATGATAAAATTCAAATCGATAGAAAATTAATCTCTTTTTTCGCCATTGTTAAAGGAAATTATGAGTTTTAGAAGAAAAAAACCTTGTAGAATTGGTGTATAAAGAGAGAAGGAGGAGAATCCTTTAGAAATATTGGGTTTGGTTGGGTAAGTAAAGAATTATGGGGAATTTTCGAGATTTACTAAATTAAAGGGCTACAGCCAAGGGATATTCATTTAAAACTAATTTGTATATAATTAGTAAATTGCATATAACCATGTGATTAAGTTATAACTTAATTAGGGAGGGTAAATAAGTTTCATATATATTATAGGTAGGTAAAAAAAATTATTTTTTCTTTCAAACATTTACTAGGGATTCAATTCCAATAATAAATGGAAATCTTACGGAAATGTCCCTAAAAATCCTAACTTACCAACCTTTAACTATTAATCATAGACTTACCAAATATAGTCAAGCGAATATAAAAAAATTAAAACTCAAATAAATAAGGATTCTTTCTCTCCAAGAATAACATGGAACAATTTTCTTTCATATTTTAAGTGGGATCATCAATATTAGATGCAAGACGAAAAGGAAATTTTATGAATGAGGTAGCAAACAAAGTGATGATTATAAATAAAATAAAATAACAAGATTTCAAAAATCTAAGCAAAAGGGGACCTTTTTCAATGGGTATGGTTAAAACTCATTGAAAACATATAAATGAGTCAATATACAAAATTTAAGGAATATTGGAGGTGAATTGGACTTAACCATTCAAGCTTCAACAGTGGCATCAAATATTCAATTTAACCACCGCAAAACTCTACCAAATCATTCCAAAACTCAGGTTTAAACTTTTTAAGATGTATTCAATCTATTTAAACAACACCCATATAAAAAATTATTATTTTTTGCTA
This sequence comes from Nicotiana glauca, assembly GCA_026770625.1. Lineage (NCBI taxonomy): Eukaryota > Viridiplantae > Streptophyta > Magnoliopsida > Solanales > Solanaceae > Nicotiana > Nicotiana glauca. Next base: position 5,249 of record MU699723.1, on the reverse strand, counting down.
CAACTAGCTAAGTGACTAATATTAGTAATATTTTATGAATTGACTATTTTTTTACTAACTTACTTTTGGGCTGACATAACGCTGGCAGGTGGCTGGGCCCGAGCCTAAATGGGCCTCGTAGTCTCGTCCTAAGTGGGATCGGGCTTAAATGGTACCAGACTTTTGGTAGGAATCGGACCGGGACTAGGACCATGAACTAATGGTCCCGGGCTAAGTGGGCCGGTCCCGGGCCTAAGTGGGGCCAACAGTTCAAATTTTATTATTTTCTTAAAATTATTATCTAAGGCAATTCCTTGATATTATAGAATTGTAAATTTAAATTTAAACACAAAAATATTGTAAAGAGATATTCAATGCAATGCATTATAATTTTATTATAGCATTAACAAAATATGACAATATTTTCTTAGTCTTCCTCCACTCATCAAATGAGCATAACAAGGTGCTAATACCACCATTGAAAAGAAAAAGAAACTAATCAAGATGTTCCAAAATACAAGTTACATATTAATTTTACATGATATCTATTACAAATTTCATAAATCCTTCAAGGTTCGGAGGAATTTCCCTTGGTGGTGGAAAAGAAGCTTGTTCATCACCGCTTCCGGACGAAGCTACATCCTCCGCAAGTTCAGCTAGCATTTCTTCGTAAGCTTCGTCTACTTCTTGTTGTGATTTAGCACGTCCAAAATTTCTTCATTTTGAATGGATCCAATCTCTGAAAAATGCTGATTTTTTCAAGTTCTCTCTCATAGACGCTCTATAATCACCGAGTTGAAGTATTGCTTGACTTAAAGCGCTCTCCAATGCCACTGTTGAATCTTGAATGGCTAAAATGTCCGGTCCATCCTTGAAAGAATTGAAAAGTATTTTTATTTGTCCTTCCACCATTCCAAAAGATCAAATGAGCTGTCGGGATTCACTTCCTCAATTCCCTGTGACAAATAAACTTCAAATTCATTTTCTTGTGAACAATTACTAGCGCTACAACCTTGAGAACCTCTGAACCCGGCCCAAGCAGTAAGTGATCTTACTCCCACAGTTCTTTTATATGGTTGACGACTAGAAGAAGAAGTTGAAACATTTGATCTAGCATTATCTATTGCAATTTGATAAGCACTATAAATAGTTTGAGCATTTATTTTAATTGAGGCTTGTGCGTCCGAAAGAGTAGACAACTCTTCATCTTCAAGTACTAAACCATTTTAAACTGATTGATACCAATATTGAGGACCTCCTAATTTCGTAGTAGGATTTAACAAGGCAGTAACACCATAAATAGGGGGAATCGGAAAAAAAATTAAATATCTTTCTCATGAATCAATAGCTTATTCATAATTTTCCCCATCCTCTGAAAAATAAGCAAATAAATTTGCAAGTTCTGCAGGATAAACTAAACTTAGAAATAATAGGATAATATTGCCCAGAAAATTCATTTGTAGAAATATACATTTTTTCTAAAAAACATACAAGCATTTTAATAGTAGCCCAATCCGCATTTGTAAGGTTCTTATCATCATCACTTACATGAGCATTAAACGTTGAGTTTATGGGGTTTTTATATTCATATGCAACAACTATACTTTCATACATGTAATTTCATATAGTTGGACAAGGTTTAAGAACCTTTTTTCTCTCTTAGGCCAAATTTATCGCATCTTTTAAAATATTCTCTAAGTCTACTTCTACGGTTTGAATAAAAAAGCCAGCGAAGAGCCATTTTAATCTTTTCAATTTTAATATTTAAAATTCTCATACCATCACCCATAATTAAATGATAAATATGACAAATACATCTAAGATGAAAAATGTTACTAAATGCAGGATTTAGTGTAGTGGTAAGCAAGACTACAACATTAGTGTTACTAGTGGCATTATCCATTAAAATTGACATTATTTTGTCACTAATGCAAAAATATCTACAAATATCCGTAACGGTGCTAGAAATAAATATCCCTGTGTGACGCGAATTAATTATTCTATAAGCGATAATGCGCTTTTGCATTATCCAATCCTCATCAATCAAATGACCGGTAACAGTAAGATAATCACAGTCATTACCACTTCTACCAATATCATTAGGAATAACAACACGATGATTAATATGACTAAATAAATAGCGCAAATATTATTCATATTCATGTTTATATTTATAAATATCGCTCTTTACGGTTGCGGGAGATCATCCTTTATAAGTAAGATTAAAATTTTTTCTAATATAATGCACAAAGTGAGGGTTAGAAGGAAAACTATAGGATGAGTATATAACAGTATCCATTTTTGTCAATTCTTCCCTATCTATTCTTGGATCATAATATAAAATACCACCGGTAACAATGTTAATTCTCAATTAAAATTTCTTTGACCCGGTACTAGGGTTAGGTTGACTAGGTACATTTGTCCCCCAATAGATGCTTTCATATGAAGATATTTAACTTTATTTTGAGGTTGTAGCATTATGTGTCTGCTCAAATGTAATGACCCAGCCAGTCATTTTTGGAATTTACGCCACGATCCCCTATTAATTATTTTCCCCAAGTTTATTTCTGATATTTTGATTTGCCGGGATGTTCGATTTTGAGTTTTGGAGAGTTTTGGAGATACTTAGTCCCTAAATGAGAGCTTAAGTGTTGGAAAATTGACCGTAGTCGGAACAGTGTGAAGACGACCTCAGAATGGAAATCCGATGGTTTCTTATCTCTGTTAGGTGATTTCGGGTTTAGGAACGTGGTCAGATTGTGTTTTGGAGGTCCGTAGCTAATTTAGGCTTGAAATGCCGAAAGGTCGAATTTTGAAGTTTCCGGTTTGATAGTGAGATTTTGATCCGAGGGTTGGAATGGAATTCCAAGAGTTGCAGTAGGTCTGTTATGTCATTTGTGATGTATGTGCAAAGTTTCAGGTCATTCGGACGTGATTTAGTTAGGTTTTTTATCGAAAGCGTATTTTTAGGGAATTTGGAGTTCTTAGGCTTAAATCTTTGATTAATTCGAGGTTCCGATGTTGTTTTAGGTGGTTTAAGGATTGGTACAAGTTTGAATGAGGTATTAGGTATTATTGGTGCTTTTGGTTGAGGTCCCGGGGGCTTCGGGATGATTTCGGATGGTTGACGGAAAGATTTTGAAGTTAAGAGATTGCAGATTTTTTTTTTGCTGCTTATGATATTTTTGCATCTGCGGTTTGGGGACCGCATATGCGGCTAAGGAGACCGCAGAAGCGGATTTTGGTTGGTTTTTCAAGTTCTGCAGCTATAGTGGATCTTCCGCAGAAGCGAAATCGCATCTGCGAGGGAGGACCGTAGATGCGAAAACTTGACCATTTAATGAAAGTCGCATATGCGACTATTTGTCCGCAGATGTGGGACCGCAGATGCGGTCCCAGGGCCGCAAATGCGGAAGTAGCTGGGCAGATCATATAAATAGTTGCCTTTACAAAAATTGACTATTCTTACACCATTTTCATCCGGGTTTAGAGCTTTTGAGAGGGTTTTTCGAGGAAATCAAAGGAAAATCACTTGGAGGTGATGTCCTTGACTTCATAACTCGTTTTTATGTGATTAAAGGCCTAATTAATGGTGAGAAATTTGAGAAAACGGGGTAACTAAGGCTTGAGTTTAAGAGACCTTTAATTGAGGATTTGAGGGGGCATTTAGACTCGGATTTCAGTGGTCTTGTTATATATAATTGTGAGAGTGCGAGGTTTCTGAAAATATAAATTTCACCTGATTCCGAGATGTCGACCTGAGGGGCATTTTGGTCATTTTACATAATTTTGCATATTAGCTTTGAATTAAATCGTAGAATCAGTTGTTTGAGATGTTATTTATATTATACAAATGAATTAATAGATTTGGGCCATTTGGAATCGGACACTCGTGGCAAATGCGTGGTTTCGAGTTGATTTGAGCTT
>MU699721.1:6306-18697 GCA_026770625.1 Nicotiana glauca | reverse complement strand
GTGGGATTATGGACTTATGTAGATATATGTCGGGCCTTGTAAGTTGTAAATTTGTTAAGTAATTAAGCATGTTGTGAATGTTTGAAAAAGTGTGATTTCAATTATAAACTGCTTAATCCTTTAGTTAATAAGTGATGAAAAATACAGGGGTAACACGTGGGTTAGGAAAGGCACCCAGGTCCGCTTGACTGTGGCTACCCGGTCGAGCGCCGGTCATGTCCCTCGATTTGGGGCGTGACAAATCCAATCACCCATAACCTCACGAGTTCAAATATGCGATTTGTTTTAAGATTCGACCCCAAATTGAGGTTGAATCATCCAAAATTCTCAAAACCCTAACTCTACCCAAAACCCCTAATTTCTACTTAGATTTCATGATTTAGGCTTAGAAACTTGCTAATTAATGAAAGAAAAGTGAAGGAAATGAGTGGGGAATTACTTACCCAAGTGGTCTTGAAAAATGGGAGCTTCAATGTCTTTCTAAAGCTTGGGGAAGAAGGGAGTTCGTGAGAAAAAATGCCTAAGTCCCGAAACTATTCTGTTTTGAACACTTAAAAAAAATCACTGGGCGTATTTACTCTATGCAATCGCAGAAGGAGGCTTGCGATCGCATAAGGGAAGGGAAAGTTGACCATTGCAATCGCAGAAGTGGTCGTGCGAACGCATAGAAGAAAAGGGGTTGTGCATACCGGGGTTGATTTAATGAAACGCGATCGCGGAAGCTTAATGTGATCGCATTGAACGAAGGGGCTAAGGTATGCGATCGCATAGGAGGTCATGCGATCGCATAGAACTGAAAATGGATATGATCAATTAACCCTACGCGATCGCAGGAAGGGGCATGCGATCGCAGAGTGCAATTTACCTGAACACCAGCAACAGTAGTTTTCTGCAATTTTCTTAAGTTCAAACACCCCGAAACACCCCCGAAAACACTCCCGAGCCCTTGGGGCTCCCAACCAATCATATACACTAACTCAACAACATCCTACGAACTTACTCGAGCGATCAAATCGCCAAAACAACATCAAAATCAATGAATCAAACCTCAAAATCATCATTTTTTTTCATTGTAACTTCATAAACTTCAAACTTTAGATATTTAGGTCCAAAACACGTCAAATGACGTCCGATTTTGACCAAACTTTAAAAAAAGTGCTTAACACATATTTAAGACTTGTATCGGGCGTCGGAACCAAAATACGAGCCCGATACCACAGTCTTTTAATCAATTTTCATTTCCATCTTCCTTAATAATTTCAGAAAAACAATTTCACAGAAAAATTCTTTTACTCGGGTTCTAGACCTCGAATTTCAACTCCGAGCACATACCCGAGTCCCATATTTTTTTACGGACCCTCCGGGACCGTCCAGTCACAAGTCCTGGTCCGTTTACCAAAAATAGTGACCGAAGTCAACTTTAATCATTTTAAAGCCACATTTTGAAAGTTTTCACAGAATTTAACATATAATCTTTCCGGCTACGCACCCGGACTGCACGCAAATCGAGGTAACTAAAAGTGAGGTTTTCAAGGCCTTAGAAACACGGAAAGAGAGAGAAATCTGGTGATGACCCTTTGGGTCATCACAGTTGTATAATTAAGGAAAGAGAATCAATTAACAACCAATGTAATCAAAGTTACATGCTTTGCTCGAATGAACCAAGTCAAGAAAAGGCAAAAAGAGGTTTTACTTAAAATAATTAGCAACAATCAATTAAACCCAAAAAGATCGTGATTCGAACATAAGTTGGAAAGCCTTTTTGAAGAAAGGTTTTAACACACATATAAAAGGACTATCATGCTAATAAGAAGAGTCTAGTATAGAAGAATTCAGAGTCATACACAAAGGGGTTCAAACTCAGTACATGGATCCAAAGTGAGTTTGAGAGAGTCTAAGGCTCAAACAGAGCCCTAGTCTAAACACACAAGACCAAACTCGCCAAAACCCCCAAAATCCTAGGGTTTTGACTGAAACAGATGCAAAGAAGACAAAATGAGGGAACAAGCAAATACAGTAGAAAGTTTAAAGCAAACTGAGTAAGGAAATTAGTTCGAAACATAATGAGAGCAAAAGAAACAGTAGAGGAAAACATGCTTAAGTAGGTATTCTGGAGGAAACTTAAAAAGGTAAAAATAGTAAGAACACTTAATGAACACAGTAGAAGAATACAGTAGGTGAGATCATAGTGGAAGCAGAGCATAGTGAAAAGCATACAAGCACATAGTGTAGAAAACACAGTAGAGGAATATACATGGTAAAAGAAGAACATAAGAACATAGTAGAGACAAACATACACAAAAAAAAAGGAAAAGAAAAGTCGGAAAAACACTTAAGCATTTTCAGAAACACTAAATCGGAAAGAAGTGACTTTGAAATTAAAATTTTTAAAGAAAAGTTGGGGAAGTCTTTTAAAAACTCAAAAATAGAGCATGAATACACACAGATCTATAGAGAATCGGAGAAAAACCTCGAACAGCTAGGGTTTCAAATGATCTGTATAATGAGAAAGGCTTGGAAAAGTCCGATCTAAGACGGATAAGGCTGGAAACAGGCTCAGGAGGCAAAGATATGCCAGAGCCAGGCCGGAGATGGCCGGAAACCTCAAGTCGGCTGAGGTCTGAGTGGAGACCTTCGAGGTCTAGCCTCAAACCTTCAAGTACCAGGCACATAAGAGCAATAGGAGATGAGTATGAGGTTTCCATGGCTTGAGAAGCCATGGATTCCGGTGAGAATCGAAGGGATTAGGGTTAGTTTGGGTGGCGACGGCTAGGGTTTGAGGGAGTCTACAGAGAAGATTGGAGAGGAAGGGGGATTCAAGGGCGGCGGGTAAAGGGAAATGGATTTAGGGTTGGGGTGTTGGTAGATTAAAAATGGAAAGGGTGTGTGTGAGCCGTTGATCTGTTAGATCAACTGCTTTAATTAAAAGAAAAGACCCGGGAGGGTTATTTGAGTGGGTCAAGGGCGGGTAATTTAGGAATTGGGTCAGGTTTAAATCAAAAATAGGGCTGGGAAATTGGGGGTTTGATTTGGGCTAAAATTGAAATGTAATGGGCTATGTATTAAATAGCAAATTTCTCCTTTTTTTAATTTAATTAAGATAGTTATAATGAATTTAAAAATAAATTAAAAGCACTGAATTAATTAATAATATATAAATATTAATCTAAAAATACTGGTAATAATTTTATAATTGTAAAACGCTATTAATCGTAATATAGGCTATAATTACAATTTTATGCAATTTAGCTTAAAAAATATCAAATAAATTAATAAAAATATGCAAAAAAATCACATTAAATATATTTTGTTGTAAATATGAGGATGGAAATAGATTACTCACCAAAATGATAGTTCTGGGAATAATTATAGGATTTTGTACTGCTAAAACAAATAATAAAATAATTTTAAAAGCTTTAAAAGTTAGGGAAAATGTCAAAATTCTTGGAAATACTTATATATGCATGTACATGCTATTTTGAGAGTATTTTGAGTATAAAAATAGGTAGGAAAAAATTAGGTATCAACATCTGCCCATCTTTACTCGGGAAGGATGAAAGAGTTGTTGGGTAAAGATATGATGGCCAATTTTGATCGAAAGAAACGACTTGGAAAAGGTTTTGACCGCGCTCTGGTTCCTGATCTGCCTACATATCCCTGGTCTTACAAGAATCAGGTCATATGTAGTTCGGGATACATCGACGGAATATGCCGATGGAGGTTTTGAAAAGGACAGACGCAATATTTAGGTTGGGAAGAATGGTCAGGGACCGATGGGCTGCGGGAACTGGAGCAAGATCGCTCCTGTTGTAATGGCCGTTGCCAGCTAGCATACCTACAAATGAGCAATACAAACATATCGTGCATAAACTTAAACGTGATGCAAGTTCCCGTTGGACCGTGAATGTTGTCTTTGGATGGGTAGGATGACTTCCTCAGACCATGAAGTCCTGGGCCATGAAGCGTATAATAAAAGATTCACAGGCCATGAAATGATGTTCTCAGGCTATGATAATGATGCCTCCGAACCATGATGCCTTTGAATAATGATGTGCAAAAGATAAAGCGGGGTCCTCAGGCCATGGCATGGCGTTCTCGGGCTATGGAAATGGTTCCTCCAAACAATGATGCCTTTGGACAATTTGGCGATATTTCAGTCCATGAAATGCAGGATTTGGCGATGTTTCAGTCGATGTAGAGCATAATTATAAATGGCAATCTTTCAGCCGACATAGGGATCTAAATGAAGTTGGCGATATTTCAGTCATGCAAGATTAAAATAAAATTTGCGATCTTTCAGCTGACGTAAAGATTTAAATATAAATGGCGATCTTTCAGCCGATATAGAGATTTAAATGAAGTTGGCAATTTTTCAGCCATGCAGGATTTAAATAAAAATGGCGATCTTTCAGTCGACGTAAAGATTTAAATATAAATGGTGATCTTTCAGCCGATATAGAGATTTAAATAAAGTTGGCGATATTTTAGCCATGCAGGATTTAAATGAAGTTTTAACCATGCAAAGATTAAATGAAGTTGGCGGTCTTTCAGCCGATGTAAATAAGCGGTGGCGATATTTTAGCCATGCAGGTGGAGGTAGTGCTTAATCTCGGAAGGCATAAAGGTAGCCTTATGCAATGCAAAAAATGCAAGATAGAGGTAGTGCTTAACCTCGGAAGGCAGAAAAGTAGCCTTATGCAATGCATGAAATGCAGGATGGAGGTAGTGCTTAACCTCGGAAGGCAGAAAAGTAGCCTTATGCATTGCAAGAAATGCAGGATGGAGGTAGTGCTTAACGTCGGAAGGCAGAAAAGTAGCCTTATGGAATGCAAGAAATGCAGGATGGAGGTAGTGCTTAACCTCGGAAGGCAGAAAAGTAGCCTTATGCAATGCAAGAAATGCAGGATGGAGGTAGTGCTTAACCTCGGAAGGCAGAAAAGTAGCCTTATGCAATGCAAGAAATGCAGGATGAAGGTAGTGCTTAACCTCGGAAGGCAGAAAAGTAGCCTTATGCAATTCAAAAAATAAAGGTGAGGAGTAACAAAATTTCTTAGCTGAGAGATGATAGCTGATTGCATCATTGTGGTTGTTGGGGATGTCGTGTGCGGATAGCACTTGTAAATAGGCGATGATTCTGAGAGTTATATTCCTGAAAAAGCATGAGTATGTAATTGTATCTGATGACTTTATGTCTTGGGGTGCCTACATTCAAAGAAAAATCGTGAGTTTTGAAAGGGGGAAGGTTAGTTCGTCTTCTCGTGGACTTCGCTCGTCCTGCCCGGCCCTTGTTTCGGTGATACTGTACGTATCCTTTGGGTAGCGTTGCTAAACAGAACAATTTTGATAATGGACATGCATGATTTATTAAAATATGACATAAATATACATAATCAAAAGTAGTTTTCTTTTAGATGAACCGACGACTGTGACGCGGTTCAAGACATTGCAACCTTTCTCACCAAAATTTTGAGGGTCCTCCTCAAAATTCTGCCCCAGTTTACTGGGCTAGGGTTTCTGACATCTGCATGCGATAAATGGCTGAAAGTTGACATCGGAATTTTGAGGGTCCTCCTCAAAATTCTGCCTCGGTTTCCAATATCGGGGGGGGAGGGGGGAATGAAAATTTTATTTAATTGTGACCGAACCCATAAGGCTGCCTACGTATCCCCTCTTAAACGGGAATCAGGTTAGACGTAGCTTAAATTACATAATGAGATCGTAAATGGTTACACATAGTATCGCTTGACTGCATCTGAATTGATTGGTTTTGGCCAGACTTCCGCATCCATTTCTGCGAGTATGAGTTCCCTCCTGTTAGGACCCGATGAACCATGTATGGGCCTTGCCAATTAGGAGAGAACTTTCATTTGGCTTCATCCTGATACGGGAAAATTTTCTTCAGTACCAGCTGTCCTGGCGTGAATTTTCTCGGCTTAACTCTTTTGTTGAAGGCTCTGGACATTCTATTCTAATACAATTGACCATGGCAAACTGCATTTAGTCTTTTCCCGTCTATAAGGGCTAACTGCTCATATCTTCAAGTTCCGCTTCCTGTATAATCCTCAGGGAAGGAATCTCTACATTTGTCGAGATGACTGCCTCAGTGCCATAAACCAACATATAGGAAGTCGCCCCAGTTGACGTGCGAACTGTGGTACGTTATCCCAATAAAGTAAAGGATAGCTTTTCATGCCACTGCGTGTGTTTCTCTATCATTTTCCTTAATATCTTCTTGATGTTCTTATTGGCCGCTTCTACAGCTCCATTCATCTAAGGTCTGTAGGCTGTATAATTCTTATGTTTGATTTTAAATGTTTCACACATGGCTTTCATCGGGTCACTGTTGAGATTGGAACCATTATCAGTAATGATTGACTCTGGGATGCCGAACTGACAAACGATATGGTTGCGGATAAAGTCTGCCACAACTTTTGGTTACTGCCTTATATGATGCTACTTCAACCCATTTGGTGAAATAATCAATTGCCACTAGAATGAACCTGTGCCCGTTTGACGCGGCAGGCTCGATAGGTCCGATGACATCCATTCCCCAAACGGCGAACGACCATGGTGAGCTTGTTGCATTGAGCTATTTAGGAGGTACCCTTATCATGTCGGCATGAATCTAGCAGCGATGGCATTTTCAAACATACTGGATGCAGTCCATTTCCATAGTCATCCAAAAATAACCAGCTCTGAATCCATTTCCATTTCCATTCATGTGCGGGCCACAGGTCCCTGCATGAACCTCCTCCAACAACCTGGATTCTTCCTTTGCTTCGACGCATCTTAGTAATCCCAAATCGGGAGTCCTGCTATACAGGATTCCTCCGTTGTGAAAGAAGTGATTGGATAGCCTCCGCAGTGTGCGCTTCTGAGTAGTGTTTGCAAGTTCTGGATATTCTCCTGTTGCCAGATATTTCATAATGTCATGAAACCACAGTTTTCCATTTGCTTCTTCCTTGACATGAGCACAGTAAGCGGGTTGATCCTGGATTTTTACCAGGAAAGGATCAATGAAGTTCTTATCTGGATGCTGAATCATGGATGATAGAGTGTCCAATGCATCGGCAAACTCATTCTGGACTCTGGGGACATGCCGGAATTCTATCCTTGTAAACCTCTTCCTCAACTCCTATACATGATACAAATACGGGAGTATTTTGGAGTTCTTGGTTGCCCATTCTTCTCGAACCTGATGTATGAGCAAGTCGGAATCCCCGATCACTAGTAACTCCTGAACGTTTATGTCAATGGCCAGCTTGAGCCCTAAGATCCAGGCTTCATACTCGGCCATGTTGTTGGTGCACGTGAACCTGAGCTTGGCAAACACTGGATAATGCTGACCTATTTCTGATACTAGAACTGCTCCTATGCCAACTCTTTTGAAGTTTGCTGCTCCGTCGAAAAACATTCTTCAGCCATCATAGGATTCTGCGATATCTCCTCCTATGAAAGAGACCTCTTCGTCAGGAAAATACATCTTTACAGGCTCGTATTCTCTATCCACTGGATTCTCGGCAAGATGATCTGCTAGTGCCTATCCTTTGATTGCTTTCTGGGTTACGTAGACAATACCAAATTCACTCAGCAGGATTTGCTATTTGGCTAGCTTGCCCGTGGGCATGGGCTTCTGAAAGATGTACTTCATCGGATCTATCCTTGATATGAGATAAGTGGTATAGGCACATAAATAATGCCTCAACTTCTGAGCTACCCAAGTTAGAGCACAACAGGTGCGTTCTAGCAAGGAATACCGGGCTTCGTAAGGGGTGAACTTATTGCTGAGATAGTAGATGGCTTGCTCCTTTCTCCCCGTTTCATCATGTTGTCCCAAAACACAACCAAATTCCCCATACAGTACTGCAAGGTAGAGCAATAGCGGTCTACCCAGTTCGGGCGGAACCAGAACTGGCAGCGTTGACAGGTATTCCTTGATTCTGTCGAAGGCTTTCTGACAATCATCAGTCTATTTAGCGGCGACATCCTTCTTCAACATCTTAAAGATTGGTTCACAAATGACAGTGGACTGGGCTATGAACCGGCTGATATAGTTGAGTCTCCCCAGGAAACTCATCTCTTTCTTGTTCTTTGGTGGTGGAAATTCTTGAATGGCCTTAACCTTTGACGGATCCAGTTCTATTCCCCGTCGACTTACAATGAACCCGAGCAGTTTTTCGGCTGGAACCCCGAATGCACATTTGGCATTCAGTTTTAAGTTGTACCTTCTTAATTTGTTTAAGAACTTCCTTAAATCTTCCATGTGGTCAGTGGATTTCTTGGATTTGATGATGACATCATCTACATACACCTCAATCTCTTTGTGTATCATTTCATGGAAGATAGTAGTCATGGCCCTCATATAGGTGGCCCCGACATTCTTTAATCCAAACGGAATCATCTTGTATCAATACATCCCCCATGGCGTAATGAACCGCGTCTTCTTCGTCCATCCATATCTGATGGTACCCAGCAAAACAATCGACGAATGACTGCAGCTCATGCTTGGCGCAGTTGTCAATCAGGATGTGTATGTTCGGCAAAGAGAAGTTATCTTTTGGACTGGCCCGATTGAGATCCTTATAGTCAACACAGACTCTGACCTTCCCATTCTTCTTTAGTACTGGCACAATGTTGGCCAACCATGTTGGATATTCCACTACCCTGAGGACCTTGGCCTTAACTTGCTTGGAAACTTCTTCCTTGATTTTCAAACTCATGTCCGGCTTGAACTTTCTGAGCTTCTGTTTTACCGGTGGATATGTCGGATCTGTTGGCCATTTGTGAGCTACAATAGATGTACTAAGACCGGTCATATCATCATACGAACAGGAAAATATGTCCTCATATTCTTTTAAAAACTCTGTGTACTCTTCCTTTTCTGACAGTGACAGGTTAACACTGATGCGCGTTTCCTTGACATTCTCTGTATCCCCCAAGTTGACAACCTCCGTCTAGATTAGACTTAGGCCTATTCTCAAAGTCCTCAACCTCTTTAACGACCTCTTCTGGTATTTCATCCTCTTCTGAGTCTATATCCATTTTTTACGTCATCTCGTCGCACGTCACAGTTGTCGGTTCATCAAGATAAGTAATAGTAATGATGTGCAAATAAAGTAAATGATAGAGAAAGTAATAACAGCGAGATTTATAAGAAAATAAAATACTTTGATAAATTCCAAAATTGTTTTAAACATCGGATCTCTTTTCAAAATTTAAAGATAATACGAAAAAGGAAATCAACTAGCAAAAAAGTAAAAGATAATGCATAGTGCTTTGTTCAGCCTTGCTACCCCAAAGCTTTCTGGGCCTTGGTGGTTCTGACGGTCCAATTATTGAGATGTGCCCTTCTGCTTAAGATGATCATGATAGAGTGCACGAACTAACCTTTTGGGGAAGGGAATAAAACAAAATAAAACAAGGTAACAAGTTAGTAAGGGTTATGAGAAGAAAACATTTCAATATTTAAACACATAGTGCAAGAATATAAATCGTGTCCTAATTTGGGTGCCTCGTTGTGCCCGAGGTAGGCCTAGCGACAAGTTGATTTGGAGAACTTATAATGCTAAATGCCTCATTTTATTGATAAAAATAAGACGAATCCCAAAACGACACTAAAATTGCTGGAAATAAAAAATGTCACTAATGGCCATTGGCCTTATTACATTTAAAGCAAAAAGAAAAGAATCCTATCTATTTGGTCCCAGAAGGACCTTCCCCATGTTGAATGTTCTTGTTGATCAAATCCTCCAGTTCGCGTAGATTTTCCAGTAGAAATGCTTTTGCCAGGTTCTCTTCTTCGTTTCCCTCAGCATTCTGGCAATCAGTGACTCTCTTTCTCATTTTTCCTTCCAATTCCAGCAGACTGTATTCCAGATATTCCAGCTTCTCACTAACCCCGGTGACTCTCTCTTCCATTCGTTGATTTGGTTACTTGATGGGAGGTTCCTCCACCAGGTCAGAAAGAGTGAGGGTATGTTGACCATACCGAAGTCGGGAACTTTGTCATTCATTTCCTGCAAAACAAAAGGGTTAGACCCTTACCCCCGCCAGACTCGACTATTTGAACCAATAATTAGCATTATGGCATTTAGTTCTCCAAATAAATGCACAGAATATGGTGGTGTCCGTTTGGGTTCCAAGGAAACCCAGTGGACTTTGGACAAGGTTATCTTAACGAGTCATTATGTGAATAGCATAACTGACGCGGCTAGGTTTGACAGTGATGCATGCACAGTTAAAATAGAGTAAGGTTTCTATGGGGTATTAGACCGATACCCTTGAGCAGACAACTCAAGAGGGAAAGGTACGGAACCTTCGACTGCACCGTTGATCGACTGGTTTTACCGCAAATATGCCTTTGCCAAAATTAAGGGGTAATAATATTGAAAGAGAGCAACAACTCATTATAAGTGTTGCTATGGTATTTTTTTGGCACGAGTGGAATATGATGTTGAAGATGCAATTACAAAAAATAAAACAAATTGTCACGTATTTTCACGTTCATAATGATTACAATAATTTCTTGAAAATTACAATGGCATTGAAGGAAAGTAGTAAATGAAAGCAGTAAAGAAAAAGAAACAAAAGCCAAGTCAGTTTAGAATAAAGGCATTAAATAAAGCAATAAAAGATAAAAAAGAGCAATAAAGTCACATATAACATGAAGTGGTAAAAGCCTAAAAAATTCCCCAGCAGAGTCACCATGCTGTCGACGCCCCCTTTTTTCTCGCGAAATCGGGTTTACGACATTTGGGAAGACAACTCTATTCCCGTTTGGGAATTGGGTTTTTGGATTTGAAGATTCGCCACCTAATGATTAAGTGCATTAGGACACTAAGGGTTTTGAGTTGGAAAACCAGAGTTCGGGTAAGGGCTAGAAATTATCTCGAGGGGAAGGTGTTAGGCACCCCTCAAGATCCACTAGTGTGGTTCCTGGCCATGTTACAATTGTGACTTTACAGATAAGCAATTAAGGCTCAAATAAAGGGGCTTGCACACAAGTTTAGAACTCATTTGAGAATAAATAAGGCAGAATTTTGTAAAAGAAGGATTCAGATAACTTATCGAGAAACGAGCAAGAAGAATAAAAGAAACACATAAAGGGAGGGGGGTCCTAGGTTTGCAACATACATGGATCATCCACACAACACAGGTAGCCAATTGTACGCATAGTGTTATCGCGTGCTCATCATCTCCATGTCTACCCTTCCCATCCCGTTAAGGTATTAAGCGCGGAATGGTATCGTTACTTATTGCATGCTATTTCCCGTCCATGTCCTATCAGTATCAGAGGTATTTGGGACTACTAATCCTAAAGGGGAGAAAGTTGGGCTTTTTAGAGTTAAAAAAAAGGATAAAAATCTAAGGCGACAATCAAAACACATAAGCAGTTAAATGGGAGCTAGTAGCAATTAAGGGCTCAAACAGGTTTAAAGAAACAAATTATTTAGCACGACTTGCAAACACAGGTTAAGTCTTTAATTAAATATAACGTAGGAAGGGTGGTTGATAAATCACATATTTTCAGATAAGAAGTCCAAATTAGGCTTGCCTGCTGGTTGTAATTATTAAAGACTAGTGTAATTTGTTAATGGCCTATAGGTTTGCCTAGGTGATTCTTACAATCATGGTATCTTAACATCGCGAAAGGCAGGCTGATTTGAAAGAAAGGTTACTAATTTAAGAGACAACAAAATCTGCAGATTTAAACGATATTTTACTACTTATTTTAAACTTGCAAACGAGCTAGATGATTCAGATTCATTTAGTTATCCTTATAGGCATGCTTTTCTACGCGTGATTGATTTAGGACGTTTGTAAGAGTGCAGGGGTCCTATAGGCATGGTACCTAGCGTTCATTTGTTATTTTTTAACCTACAAACGGTTTGCCTAAGGTGTGCATACAAAAGCACAGAGACTTATGAACATGATTTTTAATGCAAATGAATAACTTATATGCATGATATCTATATGCCGTAATGAATACATTATAGGCATGATTTCTAATGCAAATGATCAACTTATAGGCAAGATATCTACATGCAATAATGAATGGATTTATAGGCATGCTGTTTATATGCAGTAATGAATTGATTTACAGGCATGCTGTTTATATACAATAATGAATAGATTTACAGGCATGCTGTTCATATGTAGTAATCGACTTATAGGCATGATATCTAATGCAAATGAACAACTTATAGGCAGGATATCTACATGAAGTACTGAACTTATAGACATGATATCTAACGCAAATGAACAACTTATAGGCAGGATATCTACATGCAGTACTGAATGGATTTATAGGCATGATATCTAATGCAAATGAACAACTTATTGTGAGAACGTGATTTTTACCCTAAGCAAATTATTCCTAAAATCCAAACAA
>MU699716.1:26796-79059 GCA_026770625.1 Nicotiana glauca | reverse complement strand
TAATCAGCTCCCTGAATCTTCTAGCACATTAATACCCTCTCAATGAAGCACCTGGCAGAGTCACTCCCCTTTTAATCCGTTTCTATACAAGGCATAAATCTTGAATCTTTTCCCTAGTTCGAACATGAGCCCATAAGGCTAACCATAGCATATCCTTAAAAATTCCTCCGCTCAACTTACTACTTATGGCCTTTTCTCGTAGCTGGATTAATCCATCAATATGCTAATAACTAGAAATCACGCAAGTAGTTAATCATACAACCCAATCATAAGCGGTGGGACTCTTCCACTTAGCTTGAAGCCATCATTTCACCATTCTTGAGTTTGCCCGATGTTTTTACCTCTTATTGGAATAACCTCGCGCCATAAGTTATCAAAATTTCTCGGAATCTCCCTGTGAATCCCCATCTTTCATTTTCTGAATCATCAACCACATTCGCACGACCGATCTCTTCGTTGAAAACCAATATAATTCCTTGCAGAAGCTTCGCCAACCATGCGACCGCTAACCTGCTCACGAGGAATAACCCACCTAGGGAAATTACCTCCTAACATCTTCCCACGTCGTTGCACGGGGTACATTTACAATGACACCAATAGCCCATCCTGAGTCCGAGCTCACCTTCCAGTTGCACAAGTCCACTCGCCCCTCGCGGACATCAATTAAATGTGCGGCAACATCCTTCCGAATTCAGGGTTATGCTGCACCCTCCTCCATTTCAAGCAGCTCCTTTCCGCCATATCAATATTTTGCCGCATACTGGCCCATACTTCCAATCATACCCGCAGACTTCAATTACCAATCATTAAAATCCCCAATTCGATCCAAACTCTCCTTAGGGCACATAGTCTTCCTACTACCAAGCCCATATGCAACCCTCTCCACTCTCCCACTTTGGCGGAACTCATCTCTCTAATTAACCACTCGACCTTGCTCCTCATACTTGGCCTTCTGGAAGTTTTAAACACCACCTGACACTTCCCACATGTCCTTCCTCATACTTTGCTGCTCAATTATTGCCTCAAATAAAATCTATCTTCATGGCACTTGAGTCCACCATTGCGGCTAACTTTAAACCTTTTCAAAGGTCATCTTTATCGAGCCGTCAACATTAGAAATTCTGATTCAATCTTAAACCATTGCATCATGCGATATCTAATAGTTGTATCTTCAATACTATTTCACAATATCTTACCCCAAGGCGAATTGTAGCAGATCATAACACTGACAAGCTTAAAGCGCTCAATTAGGACAGCAGCACCCCCATATAGAGGAGAACTCCACCACGCTTGCAATTACCACGTTTCATTACTTCCACCAGTCCCCATCTGGCCATTCTTAGTTCGATTGACTTTCCCCCACCGGGAATAAAATACTGAATCCCCTGATTACACGCTGAGTAAACCTCCCTTCAATTCATTCACTGCCCCGACACATGGGCAACACCCTACCATTACAACAACACTGCGAAATAATCGCTCATAAGCATCATGGCAACCTGTGCCTAGCCTCAAGGCCCTTAGAAGTTCTATTGCTGAGCTAAAACAATATAATATCCCTCCAAAATGAGACTATAATAGTCCAATCAACTATATCGGGAAAATCATCCCGCACCACATTTGTAGTGCCATTACAATCCTTAAATTTTCGATTTATAACAAGCGCTCACATCGCGTAAGATTGAGTGGGAAGGAATAAAAGGCATAAGCCTCAAAGGAATCGAACCGCATGATAAGGAAATCAAGAAGGGAAGTACTCCTAACAGCCCTGCAGCCTCTCGAGGATAAGTACAAACGTCTCCGTACCGATCCGCGGACTCTACTAGACTTGCTCACGGCTCGTGAGACCGACGGGAACCTAGCACTCTGATACCATGTTGTCAGACCCAAAATCCACTAAGGGTCATGGTGGCGCCGGACATCTCTGTCTGGCCAGCCAACTAGATTATCAATTAGTTCCTCTTTTAATACTTTTGAAAATCTAAGGTTTTTCCTTCCATTTTCATAAATCAAAATTCACTACTTGAATTCAAATTCAAATAATAACAATTAGTACAAATCCGTTGAAACCCATCCCAGAAACCCGCTGTCACAAGTACATAAGCAACTATCGATAAGGAAAGTAAAATACAACATCTGTCTGAAATACAGTGGACAAGGAATAAATAATAAAATGCTGAAAGGAACTACACTGGCTGCGGGTCGTCTCGAACAAAGAAGCTCACCAAGTCCCAGAGTCGTCCGTGCTGCTACGCCCAATAGGCTGCTAAAGGTATATATACCTGTGCAACAAAAATGCACAGAAGTGTAGTATGAGTACGTAATCAACGTGTACTCAGTGAGTATCCCGCCTAATCCAGAAGGGGTAAAGACGAGATGTCCAACTCCGACACTCACTATAGGTCAATTAGCAATATTCTATAAGTGCGAGGATAATCATGGATTTGTATAGGAGTTCTGATTGTGAAGCCAGAAAAAATAGGTAAACACCTTCAACACTAAATCAAGGGCTTCTAAAGTCTATTCTTTATTATCTTATCAGTTTATATCAAGCCATGTAGGGCCAATTCCACATTTACAATTTTCAAGTAACAGATAAACATGCGCAAATTCATGCCGAGGTCGATGGTCCGCTCCAACAGAAATATAAATTATGCACTGCCGAGGGTCGAGCGGCACGAACCATAGATGCATCTATTCGCACCGAGGTGTTCGGCCTGTTCCATAAATAAACACATATCCTGCTCGCGAATCATCCATGCGACGCAGGCACATATAAAATACATGCTCAATCAGTCAAGTAAGAACTTATCGGGGAATATTTAGTCAAATAAAACCAATTCTCCTTTAGCAATTTAAGAAATGAAGTTTAATCCTTTTAGAAATTTACTTACTAATTCGATGTGAGTTAAGCAATTCAAGCTACCAATGGGTTCACAATTAATCCACGTGCAACATGCTTTTGGGTCCTAAATCCCGGACAATAGCATAATAGTAGCTACGCACGGACTCTCGTTACCTCGTGCATACGTAGCCCCCACAAATAGGAGCACATAATCAATTACTTTACCTATGGGGTGAATTCCCCCTCACAAGATTAGAAAGGAGACTCACCTCGCTCCGAAGACTCATAACCTACTTTCTACATTCTTTTGAAGGCTTGAACCAATGCACAATACACCAAAACTAACCAATTAACGACAAACTAATGAGAACATGCTCAAATACTTGTTAGAAATTCAAATTACACAGATTCCCAACTTCGCTTAGTGAAATGAACCAAAATACCCTCATTCCTACGTGCCCAGATTCCGAAATTTCTCAAAGACGAAGGTTACCCATGACCTTAGGAACTCAAATATATGATTTCTCTTAATTCCATACTCAAAATCGTGGCTAAAATCCAAGATTATAATTTTCTAGGTTTTCAACCCAAACCTCAATATTTACTCTAATTTCCATGCTTAAAGCCATATATAATTGATATATTCAACTCAATTGTGGTGGGGATAACTTACCTTAACATTGATGACGAAATCCCTCTTTGAAGCTCCCCAAAAATCGCCCCCAAGCCATGAAAAATGGGTGAAATGAACCAAAACCTCGATTTAAAATAAGTCTCTGCCTTCAGTCGTTTCTGCTTCTGCGGATATCTTGCCGCTTCTGCTGCTCCCATCCACGTCCAGGCCTTCCGCTTCTGCGGTTCTCCACATCGCAGGTGCGGTCCGCTTCTGCAGAAACCCAACCGCATCTGCGGATCCCTGCAGCTCCAACCAAAACTGCTTCTGCGGTGCTTCGACCGCAGGTGCGGTACCGCTTCTGCGGCTGATCGACCGCATCTGTGGTCCTCTCCATTTTGGTCCTAACCGCTTCGCCGATTAACGTTTCGCCTCTGCGGTGCTGCTTCAGCGGTCCCAAATCCGCAGAAGTGGAAATACCAGAAGCAGCAGCTCCAGCTCTTCCTCAAACTCCAAATTCGATCTGTTAGCCACCCGGAATCCACCCGAGGCCCCCGAGCCCCCAATGAAATATACCAACCACTCCCAAAATACATTATGGACTTACTCGAGGCCTTAAATCATAACAAACAACACTAAAACCATGAATTACACCCCGATTCGAGCTTTATGAACATTGAACTTTCCAACTTCTATTTCTAATATTTAAACCTATCAAATCACGTTCGATTGAATTTAAATTTTGCACACAAGTCACATTTGACATTGCGGACCCACTCCAACTTCCGGAATTGGATTCCAACCCCGATATCAAAAAGTCAACCTCCGGTCAAACTTCCCAAAACCTTCAAATTTCTATCTTTAGCCAAATGGCTTCAAAAGGACCTACAGACCTCCGAATTCACTTCTAATCGCGATCCAAGCCAAACTTAAGAAATTCCTTCTAAAATGCTAACTTCCATAATAGGCGCCAAAATGATCCCGGGTTATCCAAAACTCAATCCGAGCATACTCCCAAGTCCGAAATTATCATACGAACCTGCTGGAACCTTCAGATCCTGATTACGAGGTCGTTTACTCAAAATTCCAATTCTAGTTCATTCTTTCAACTTTAAGCTTCTCAAATGAGAATTTTCATTTAAATTTAACTCCGATCTTCCTGAATTTAAATTCCGACCATGCGAATGAGTCACAATACCTGAAATGAAGCTGCTCATGGCCTCAGACTGCTAAACAACGTGCTAGGGCTCAAAACGACCGATCGGGTCGTTACACTGGATTTCGTGGTTGTTTCCGAAGCTATTTTCGCAGCTGTTTTGGGTGAGATTTTGGGGCTTATTTAGAGCTGAAGATTGGGGGGTTTCGCTGGAGTTTTTGGCTAGCTTTCATGGTTGTTTCAGTGCTGTTTTTGGTGGTTATTTGCAGCTGATTTGCGGCTGTTTTTCAGTTGCATTTTGGCCTGAGAAAGGGGAGGTTTGCGAGCTATTTTTTGGGGAGTTGTTGCTGGATGTGCTGAAGGAGAAAGGGGTCGCTGGTTTGGCTAGGAATCAGCAATGGAAATGGCTGCGTGAAGAAGATTATCCTAGGGGTCGTTTCTTGGTTCAGCGGCTACGTCTGCTTGGTGTTTTAGGTGAAGAAGCTGAGGTTCAGGCCTTTTGAATATGAAGGAGAGGAAGTCCAAAATCTGAGGAGGGTCGTTTTGGTGAAGAACGGCGGATCTCAGAGTGTCCAGGGTGTTTAGGGATTAGGTTAGGGATACTAGCTTAGAAATTATGGGCTAGGGAATTGAGCCAAAGACTAAAAAAATACACTACAAGATTTATAAAGACGGGATAAACCAACCTGAAACTAACTCCTCCTTCTAAAATTATGTACAATTATAATATAAAAATATAAAACTAATTTTAATTAATTAAACTTAAATTATAAAACATGAAACTATTTTTTATATTTTCAAGATTATATAAAAATAAAGATAAGGTACTATTTTTGTATATATTTTTTATTTAAATTTACGAAAGATACGTAAACCAAAAATATTTTTTTGTAATTTTTATTTTTGTGACTAAATAAAGTAAAAGAGTCAAAATTAACTGAAATAGCGATATTAGGCCTAAACTAAATATTTACATGCTAAAAATATGAAAAGTCTTGGGGAGGGTCAAAAATTACGTATCTACAATAATAAGCATTTAAAAAGAAGTAACTTATTAATATAAAATAAACTACCCTAAACATGCATACAGGAAGATATGAACAAATTATTTTCTTGACAAGAATTTAGGCAGTAGATTCTTACAAGGCACTTCACATTATCTTTAAGCTAATTGTGCCCGTAAACATGAAATGTATCAACTTCCACCAAACCTTGTATACGTGAACCTTACGAGGAACCAATAAATCATATATAGAAATATCCAAGTAAAGTTCATCATGGGAGATTTTTACCAAGACTTTTAGTGAAGTAAAATTAATTCTTTTCTTAATAGGGACTGCTGCAACTACATTAAAAAAAACTTGACAAGTATGAACTCAAAACTATATATTCACGTCTTTCTTCATTCATCCATGTTTACTACCATAGCTCAAATTGTTCATATATGACAAGCAAGGATACATGGTGTAACTTATTTAGTAGAAAGAAGATTGAAGCAAAATGACACAAAACAGTAGCTATAATGCTTCAAAATACGCATAGAATACGTGGAGAAGACATACATATGTAGATTCATGAATGGTTTACCATTAAATTAAAGAGTGACACCCAAGGATGGCTATTTTGATAAAGATGGCGACTGTCCTAATTAATTATGAAAAAAAAAAGATTATCCTAATTCATAAAATTAAAGTAGAACAAAAGAAAGAATTGATATCATGCTTATCTTCTCACACTGATGCTATGCATATAAATTGCTATCGTAATAGGCAATTATAAAGAATTAAATGGCTGCAGCTAAGATAAGATTGAAGCAAAATGACACATAGCTCAACTGAAAACAACTGAAAATTTTTATTGTCAGGAGAAAACTGTATATAAGTGCCACTTGGCATAATAAAACCCATATCACGAAATCTAAAACTAACTCCCAAAACCTGGAAACTCACAGGAACACAGGCTAATAGAAATAAAATACACTGCTCTAAACACAGGCTAATAGAAAGAAAATACACTGCTCTAACTCCAGAATGTCTACACAACCGAAAGAAAGGAAAGTCATATACTAAAGCTAGAATAAGATAGAGACTTCTGGTCTGCGGACGTGGCAGATATACTTCAATATCTCTGCTAGATCTCTCCTCCACGAGGATAGTGCACCTGGGTGGAGGTACCTGGTGCTGCACATGAAAAACATG
Organism: Nicotiana glauca; assembly: GCA_026770625.1. NCBI lineage: Eukaryota > Viridiplantae > Streptophyta > Magnoliopsida > Solanales > Solanaceae > Nicotiana > Nicotiana glauca. The sequence goes on along the minus strand of MU699716.1, from coordinate 72,247 downwards.
CGCAGAAGGGGCATGAGTACACCACAACGATACTCAGTAAGAACCAAGCCTAATCTCGGTTGGGTAGTGACGAGGAAGGTCAGGACCCTACTGAGATAAAATAAAATAATAAGGTTGACAACAGTATGAAACAAACAGAAATAATGAGATACAACTATTTAGTAAATTGGATTACACAACCAACAATTAATACACATAAAATAAGATAACACAGAGTAAACAGCTCAATACCAACACCAATAATGAGGATCTCACAGGATACCGTCCTGTAGTCCATTCTTATTAATCTTCCCGAAGGATCTCCCGGGATACCGTCCCGTAGTCCAACTATCAATGTGCAAGGGGATCTTCTGGGAATTTAACCCGTAGTCCCAAAGTAAATGTGCAAGGGGATCTCCCGGGAATCTAACCCATAGTCCCAAAGTAAACAAACAAGGGGGAGCTACTGGAATCCCACATCCGTAGTCCCAATGTAAATGCGCAACCAAAATCAGAGAATATTCAGAAATGAAGTACAACAATACAAGCCACAGATAGTTCTAACTTAGCATGCTCCACATAATTCAGTTAAGGCAAATTAAGCAAGTAGGTAATTTCGATCAACTAAACATGATTTTCTAGACTAGCATAGAATATAACGGCAGATAGAATAAAGCAAGTACGAAAGAAACTCAGTTCAAATATATTTTTTTAGTAAAATTCGGGTTTTCAACAACTAGATCAAGTACGCACTCGTCACCTCACGTACAAGGCATTCAATTACCAAATATCACATCCTAAGGGGAAATGTCTCCCACACAAGGTTAGACAAGCCACTTACCTCGAACAAGTGCAAGTCAACTCGAAATCACGCTTTTGCCACGAGTATCCGACTCCAAATGGCTCAAATCTATTCAATTAAATTGCATACTGTAATTAATAATTCAACTAATTAATTCTACAATTAACTTCTAAGCTAATACGCGAAATGACCAAAATACCCCTCGGGTCCACGTCTCGGAATCGGGTAAAAATTATATTTCCAGAAATCTCGCACTCTCACGAGTCTAAACATACCAGAATTATCCAAATCCCATAAAATTTTGACCTTCAAATCATCAAATCTATCCGAGAGAGTTTCTAAACTTTTCCAACTAAATTAACGGGTTTAATGCCAAAACTAGTAATAGATTCGAGTAATCTAACCGAAATTGAGTTAAGACCACTTACCCCATAGTTCTCTCCAAAAATCTGTCGAAAAATCGCCTTATCCGAACTCCAAATCGCTAAAAATGAAAAATGGGACCGAAGTCCCATTTTCAGAACTTAACATTCTGCCCAGCTACAGTGTTTTCACAATTCCCGACAAAACTTCGCAATTGCGAAGCTACAGTGTTTTCGCGATTCCCTACAAAACTTTCACATTTGCGAAGCTACAGTGTTTTTTCGCAATTCCCTACAAATTCCTTCGCATTTGCGAAGCTACAGTGTTTTTCGCAATTCCCTAGAAATCCTTCGCATTTGCGAAGCTACAGTATTTTTTTGCAATTCCCTACAAATCCTTCGCATTTACGAAGCTACAGTGTTTTCGCAATTCCCAGCAAAAATTTGCATTTGCAAAGCTAAAGTGTCACACCAGAACCAGCAATATCAAACTTCTCCAAAATGATCCGAAACCACCCCGAAACTCACCCGAGGCCCTCGAGACCTCAACCAAAAATACCAACACATCCTAAAACATTATCCAAACTTGTTTCAATTATCAAAACACCTCAAAAAATACCAAAACCATCAAATTACATTGAATTCAAGCCTAAGTTCTTCTAAAACTTCTGAAACACGCATTCGATTAAAAACCTAACCAAACCTCGTCCAAATGACTTGAAATTTTGTACACACATCCCAAATGACATGACGGAGCTACTGCAACTTCCAAAATTCAATTCAGACCCTCGGATCAAAATCTCACTATCGGGATGAAAACTTCAAAAATTCAAACTTCGGCATTTCAAGCTAAATTAGCTACGGACTTCCAAAATTTATTCCGAACACGCTCCCAACCTCAAAATCACCTAACGGAGCTAACAGAACCATCAGATTTCCATTCCGAGGACGTATTCACAATGTTTCGACTACGGACCATTTTCCAACACTTAAGCTCTCATTTAGGGACTAAGTGTCCCAAAACTCTCCGAAACTCAACACCGAACGTCCCAGCAAACCAAAATAGCAGAAATAAACTTAGGGGAAGTAGTTAATAGGGGGTCGAGGCAGAAATTCTAAAAACAACCGGCCGGGTCGTTACATCTTCTCAGTCCTCCTTTTTAAGTGTAAAGATATTCAACCTTTTATAAGAGAAGCGGCAGTGCATTCATGATTAAAAATCTGTCCATAGATTATACTTCTCACCAATAATTTGCTCTTACTATACAAAAGACAAACTTTTGGTTCAAAAATTTGTCCAAAGGATAATTTTTACCAACTGTGGATAGTATTAGGTGTTGTATACTCCCAGCAACCTTCAAACAGTAAAAAAATAGCAAAACAAGTACCCTACTCTCATGAGTAACATATCTACCCTTCACCTTTAAACCAAATATGTACCACACCTGATGATTTTGAAACCGGACACCAAATAGATAATCACATTTTAAACACAAACAAGCAGAAAATTAAAACCAGAATTACGAGGTTTCATCAATAATTCAAACTAACTAACCAAGATAATAGCTTAAACGAACTAACAACTAAATAAAGTAATTCCGCCAAAAAGCTGAAACTTAATCAAATAGCATGCTGGAATAAACTCGAATTAAAAATAACGACAACTAGAAGCTAAAAAGTTACGAACTTGAATCCTAAAACTAAATTCAAAGCTAAGCAAATACATGTTAGCAATGAAATAAACTAGTGAAATTAATTATTCTGAACGATGACAACATCAAAAGCTAGATAAACGCAAAGTAAATGATCATGAACAGAATTAAAACTTTAAAAAACTACAAATCAAACACAAAATCAGAGACATGGGTAAGAGGGATTCGAGGTTTTACCACACGAGGGGATTCGATGCTAGCTCTAGCAATAAGGGGGTACCGGGGAACTAGACCAGTAATTGTCGAACCTTGAAAAACCCATTTCATTCCGGCAAAGGCTGAAACAAAGGGATTCCAACATTATGCCGGAAGGAAAAGAGGGTTCTTTGGTCGAAAGAAGCAAAGATAGAGAAACAATGTGTTTGGTGGTGGTTGTCGCAGCTGACGAGTTGCCGGAAAAAGTTCACAAAAAGATGATGATCAAAATTCGGATCCAAGACTAATCAAATGGTACATGGAGTCGATTTATAAACATCCGTGTAAGTGGTACGGGGTGAGGTGGCCTAAAAACTCAAGAATTTGGGAAAATATAAGGGGCTAGGGTTTCGGTTTTTCGAAGATTTGTGGTGTTTGAGAAGGATTTAAAGGATTTGGGGTTTGGATTCATAAAAAGGAGGTTGAGATGAATAGGGGTAAAGTTTTGGTGGTGTTCGGACGACGAGCGGCGGCGGCGACATTGGTGACCATGCGATTAGGGTTTGCTTTTATTGATTATTGGTGGAGATTTGGGGGATTTGGGTTGTGTATTTGGAATGAGGGGAGTGAGAGGATGAGGATGATCTTGGATGGAGGCCGTTTGTCCACCAGTGGACGGCGGCATCGCTGGAGGCAGCGGTGGGGCGGCGGCGGCTTGAGAGAGGGTGACAGAGATGAGAGAGTGAAGGAGAAGTATCTAGGGTTTGGAAATAGGGAAAGATCTGATTTTTTGGCTTTTATATTTTAGTTAGGGATAAATTTTGACTATTAGATTAAAGTGGAATGAATGGCCATGATGGGTTGTCATTTACTTAACCAAAACTACGTAGTTTCAAGGCAAAACTACGTCGTTTTGAGCTCTTTCTTGGCCAGCCACCTAATAGACCGGGTATGACCGAAATGGGCTCAAATTTTGGGCCAATTTAGGCTCAATTTTAATTAAAATACACTAGTCTAATCGCTACCCCATTTATCAAACTATCAATCAACTCTTAGAACCTATACATACACAAATAAGAACACACACACACACACACACACACACACACACACACACATATATATACATGCACAAATAAGAACACACACACACACACACACACACACACACACACATATATATATATATATAAACAAGGCAAAAATTAGGCATTTACAAAACACAAGTCTGAAACTGTTCAAGAACATGGTTCTGTGAAAAGACTGGGGAGTGAAGGCAGTTCTATTTCAGAACGTCTAAGGCATAAAAAGATTATGTTGGGTCATACGTTTGACCCAACAATGTCTGAGATGGATGGTATGCGTCAAGTTCTTAAAATGGTTGAGTTTCATCGATGGGCGAATCTCCAAATAGATGCACCTAAGTTATATGAGGATGAGATTCAAAGCTTCTTTGCTAGCCTCTTTCCCGTTGAGACCGATCACGTTTGTGCTTTGGTGAACGGAGTAGATATCGTGTTCGATGTAAAGGTACTTGGGGAAATTCTTAAAGCCCCTACAGTTGGTATGTCCGGTGTGAAGGATGTGTATAAGTATAATTTTCGAAATGTCGTGGTAAAATACAATGCGAACCATAAGGGGGATCAAATCCATAAAAAGGCACTACTCCATGTTTATGAACTGCTTTTCGAATTGGCAAAGAAAGTTCTATTGCCCCGTGCTGAAACAAAGGTCCATCACTTCTAAGTCTGACCTGTTTTTGATGGAACAACTGGATATCTTTACTCCTATAAGCATGCCTGCTATTATGATTGAACACATGCAAAAGGCAGCAACCTTTAAGGATGGTAATCATGGCCTCCGCCATTGGGGCAAGGCAAGGTAGGGACTAAGAAGTAGACTTTCTCACAGACAATGTTGGAAGATTACGAGTGCATAGAAAAGAATTGGGGGGGGGGTAGGAAGTACATCAACCGTCTCACAGCTCATTAATGCTTAAAATAGTTCAACTAAGGAGATTCGTCCGGTTGAAGGCTGGAATGCTATCCTGAAAGGTCAGCAAGCCAAACGGGTTCCAGCGTCAAATGATGAAGTAGATCGTTTGACAAAAGAGAATGCTGATCTCAGGGCGCAAGTAGATAACCGGAAAGCAGAACTGCTCAATGAGCAAAAATTGGCCAATGCCCGAATAGATCTTGTTCTCCAAACACTTGTTGCAGCCTCCAAGCCCTCTACTCCTAGTGCTCCCTAAGTACTCCTTCAGTGACCAGTTTCTGAAATTTTGTTTAAGTTTTTTTTTCTCTGGCAGATGTTTTTATTTTCTTTTCTTTTGATGTGCTTGGGATGAAACAGTACTCCTCCCGTCTTAACAGTCCAATGTTGCCTTTGCCTTTTAAGCAAAGGCATATAAAATCTTTATCTATATAAAATCTATCCTCTTTTATTATACCATTGCTTGAATTTTAAATTCTCTTCTCTATCATGTTGTATGCACATATGTGGCATGAGTTAGCTAGGCTGGACTTCTTTATGATGTTTGACTGTTTGTGTTTTTTTAATGATGCCAAAAGGGGGAATATCATTTAATATAGGAAGGCATAAATTCACGGGGAACACTTATGAGTTCATGTTACTTTATCTGGTTCTTCTTGCTCTAAATACACGTTATCTGTTTAAGTTTTTCATCGTCAAAAAGGGAGAAATTGATAGGTTTTCAATGTCTTTGACTTATGTTTTGATGATCTAACAAACTTTGTCAAGAACCAAATAGGGAACCTGACACACTTGGGCTACACTGCAAGTTAATGGATTCCAGCTCGATGTGAACTGCTATAGCTTCAGGAGATAGAGAACCAAATAAGGACCTGATACCCTTGTTGTTCCCTCATAGCAGTACGAAGTGAATGTGACACAACTAGAAGCGACGTGACTGCCTACACTATTTCTGCCTACACTGCATTGTTCCCAGTGCCCACTTATTCCTTGACCAACTAAAGTGCTTACATCATTTCAAGTGATGTCATCAAGGTGTATCAATAATGAGTTTATATCAAAACATCACTTGAACACTTCTGTTTCATTATTCAAGCCTTTTGCAAAACAGAGAAATTAATTCTCACGAGCTTGAAGAACAAAGTTAAACACTACTACGGACCAATTCCTAAATTTAGGATTTTGTTGTCCCTAGTTAAGTTGTAACTTTGTGATTGTTCTTATTGTATCTCCTAAATTGCTTAGCTAGAAGAGTTGATTAGGAACCCTCTTGTAAAATCCGTAAACTCTCTGAGTTTATGTTGTGACTAGGTTTAGTTATAAGTTAAAGTCTTTGTAATTAGAGAGTGACAAAGTGGCTTGTGGTGAGAGTATCACAAGTTAGTTAAAGTCTTTGTAACTAGAGAGTGACAAAGTGGCTTGTGGTGAGAGTACCACAAGTTAGTTGAGTTGAATTATTTGTAATGGAGTCATTACAAAGTGTCTTGTAATAGGTGTTACAAGTTACTGAAGTTGAAAACCTACAAGTGCAGGTCGTGGTTTTTGTCCCCTTGAGTTGAGATTTTTCCACTTAAAAATCCCGTGTCTCATTTACTTACAGTTTTATTAGCATTCTCAGCATAACCTCATAGAAGACCAGGTACTCCATTGTTTGGTGGACTCATACAAACTAACAGGGAAGCAGGTAAGATCCTCTTTTAAATGCAAGAAAGTGGTAAGTACCACCAGAACGATGGAACTGGTCCATATGGATCTCTGCGGTCCAATGAGAACATTAAGTTGAGGTGTTAAAAGATATGTGATGGTGCTTGTTGATGATTACTCTAGGTTTACTTGGACATCTTTTTTAACATCTAAAGATGAATCATTTGACATTTTACTTCTTTTGTTAGAAAAACTCAGAAACAACTAGGTAATCAACTTGCATCAATTAGGTCTGATCATAGAACTGAATTTGAAAATGCTAAGTTTGCTGAGTTTTTTATGAGCATGGCATAGATCATAATTTTTCTGCTCCTAGGACTCCACAACAAAATGGAATAGTTGAAAGAAATAATAGGATACTTGATGATATGGCTAGGACTATGCTTCTTTCTAGTAAACTGCCTCATAGCTTCTGGGCAGAAGCTGTAAATACTGCATGCTACATCATAAATAAGTACATGACTAGACCTCTTGTAGAGAAGACACGCTATGAGTTACTTAAAGGGATAAAACCAAATATATCCCATCTTAGGGCATTTGAATGCAAGTTCCTTGTGCTCAACAATGGTAAAAACTCCCTAGGTAAGTTTGATCCCAAAATTGATGAGGGAGTATTATAAGGATATTCTTCACATAGTAAAGATTATAAGGTATACAACAAAATAACTATGTATGTAGAAGAAAGTGTACATTTGGTTTTTGATGAAACTAACATTCTTTGTGAGAGACAAGAACAAGAAGATGAAGCAATTGGGCTGGTAAGAAATTTAAATGAAATCACAGCGCAGGTTGAAGCTGCACCAGAAGAAGGAATATGTGATGGAACATGTTTTTCTATTCAGGGCAACCTGACAGGGGAACTGAACAAAGAGGAACTGAATCTCATACCTCGATGGAACCTGTCCATGAACATGTTCCTCAGCAACAAAACATTGGAGAAACATCAAGAGGAAACTAGTTGGTTGTGAAACCTTACAAGTACCAAAGTTCTCATCCCATTGAGAACATAATTACTGATCCAACCTCTGGAATTAAAATTAGATCTTCATTAAAGAATTTTTGTGCTTTTGATGCTTTCTTATCTCTTATTGAACCTAAAAATGTTATTAAGGCTTTGCAGGATGCATACTGGGTAAATGCAATGCGAGATGAACTCAACCAGTTTGAAAGGAGTCAAGACCCAAGGACAGATCAGTAATTGGTGCAAAATGGGTCTTCAGAAACAAACTTGATGAAGATGGAACAGTTACAAGGAACAAAGCAAAATCGGTGGTTTAAGGATATATCCAATATGAGGGCATAGACTATGACGCGACCTTTGCCCAGTTGCAAGGTTGGAAACAATAAGATTCCTCATAGCCTTTGCTGCTTACATGGAATTCACTCTTCAGCAGATAGACGTCAAGAGCGCCTTCCTCAATGGTTATATAAAGGAAGAAGTGTTTGTCAAGCAACCTCCATGGTTTGAAAGCAAGGAGTGTCCTTATCATGTGTACAAACTTGACAAGGCACTCTATGGGCTCAAGCAGGCTCCCAGAGCATTGTATGAAATATTATCAAAATTCCTTCTTGAGCATGGCTACAAGAGAGGTAAAATAGATACACTTTATTCTTGAAGGAAAAAAGTAAAGACCTCTTAGTAGTGCAGATATACATTGATGATATAATCTTTGGTGCACCTACTGATAAGCTAAGTAAAGAACTTGCTAAACTAATGGGGAATGAATTTGAAATGACATGATGGGTGAGCTTAATTTTTTTTGGGCTTACAAATTAAATAAAATTCAAATGGAACCATGATCCATCAGTAGAAGTATGTAAAATAGTTGTTTAAAAGGTTTAAAATGGATGATTCCAAAGAAATTGACACTCCTATTGCAACAACTACAAAGTTGGATATAGATGAACCTGGTTCATTTGTCGATCAAAAGTTGTATAGCGAAATGATTGGCTCATTGTTGTATCTCACTACTAGTAGACCTAACATTGTTTTTAGTGTAGGCCTTTGTGCAAGATTTCAAGCAAATCCAAAGGAGTCTCACTTGACTGTTGTCAAGAGAATTTTGAGATATCTAAAAGGCACCATTAATCTTTGTCTTTGGTATTCAAAAGGTAGTAATTTTAATCTTGTAGGATACGTTTATGTTGATTATGCAGGTTTTCTTGTGGATAGAAAGAGTACCTCAGGTATGGCACACTTTCTTGGCTCATGTCTTGTGTCATGGGCTACCAAAAAATAAAATTCAGTGACCTTATCTACTGCTAAAGTTGAGTATGTTGTTGCTGCTTCATGTTTTGCTCAATTGATGTGGATCAAACAGTTTGGTTGGACTTTGGAATTGATGCTGGTTGCATTCCTACATTTTGTGATAATACTAGTGCCATTAGTATGACAAAGATCCCGGTTCATCATAAGAGAACTAAGCATATAGATGTTAGGCACCATTTTTTGAGGGACAACTATGAGAAAAGCTTGATCACTGTGGAGTTTTGTGCTACTGATAAGCAAATTGCTGACATCTTTACAAAATCCTCAAGTAGAGATCATTTTGAGAGGAACAAGTTAGAATTATAGATGATTAAGATCAACTAAAAGGACCAGTTCAAGGTTAAACGAAAAAATGATAAAAAATTGAAAAATAAGGAAACTTTTTTTTGGTTAGAAAGTCTGTTAGTTGTGTATAATTAGAATAAATCTTGCTCAGTCTCATACTTTCAATAGTATACTCTTGTGCCATGTGTTAAAATGATTCATTTATATCTAATGATATTTTCTCTATTTCGGCAAATTTAGACTTACACGAGAGAATTTTCAGTGAAGAATCTGGTTCATCAAGATAAATAGGTATATTTTCTACACTCTACATAATTTGAAATAATAATATTTGGATCATGAGCAAAGTTCTACCAAATTCTAAAGTTCTTTTGAACTTATCCGTTACAAGTGAACCAGTTCCGTTCAAGACTCCTAACCATATTAAACTACCTAGATTCTTTTAAGTCTGCTACTGAGGGGGAAGAAAGTGATTCTTTTGAAACTAAACATGTATCTTCCGATTCTAAAGTTACACATGAGACAATTTTTGAAGTTGCTGCAAATTTGGAGAATAGATTTGTACTGGTAGGATTTATAGTAAGTGTTGAGACTACAGAATCTGGAGAAGTTGGTGGTAAAAATAAAAAGGGAAAAGAAAAAGAGATCAAGGGTGCTAGGAGTACTGTGAGGGGAAAGGGTACAAGAGTGACTAATTCTTCACCCACTTCTGTGAGTTTAACCAAAGACACATGTGCAATGGTTGTTTGAGGAGAGGAATCTGGTAGAGTAGAAGAGAGTGTCAAGAAAACAGGGAGAAGTGGGCTTGGTGAAGTCACTGAAGGGCTTGTTCAACTTGGGAAAAATGGAGATGAACTTGGTTCATCTGTAGAGGAAACCCTCGCAGACCTGCTGAAGAAAGTGACTGAAAGCTATAATCCAGCTTCTTGATAAGATTATCAATGGCACCAAAACTCATACCATTGATAACCCGTGGATTTATTCTCACAACTGTGCTTGCACATTTCAAGGTAACTATGAATAAGTGGGAGGTTAGTATATGCAATAATCATTTTGGGGTTAATACTCTGCTTGCTTGCAATTATGAAGTCAATGCCACTCCTAAATAACCTGGTTCATCCAAAAAGGTACCAGTAAATAGCAAGATTAGAGCCTTGATGGAAGAGAATGGGGCTAAGGATGCTAAGATTGGAAGACTAAAGAAGAGGTTGACTGAGGTAGAGACTGAGATAGATGCTCTCAGAACAGAGCTAGCAAGAGAAAAGGAGAAGAATGATGGCATCCTTCAAGATATGCTGAAACTCCTCCAAGCCAAAAACCAAGCACCTAGTTCTTCCCAGCCTTAACTCTCCTAGCCTAGTGTAGATCAACCAGTGACCCAGTTCGGGACATTTTGTTTCTTTTGCTCAGGTTTCCAGTATTTTTATTTCTTCTTATGCTTTGTGGTAGAATCTTATCAATCATCAATAAAATTCACTACTTTTGCTCTAACTGGTTGTTTATATTTCTTTGATGGTTGAAATTCTTAGCTTTATCTATGATGATTAATCCATGTTTGCATTTAAAGTATCCCTAGTGGCCATGAGTACATTTAAAATCTAGCTATCTCACATTTCTTATGCAACTTTTCGATGATGCCAAAAGGGGAAAAAAGGTTGTGCTTTATACTTTGAACAGTGATGTTTATAACCTAATGTACCTGGTCCTTGATGATAAATGATAAAAAGAAAGAATATTTTTAACATTGTGTTGATATTGAGCTAAGTTGAAACAGGGCCTAAGCTTATAAAAAGTACAGAGTTTTTCATCATCAAAAAGGGGGAATTTGTTGGCTCAAGTGAAGGTTAGTTTTGAAGATTAAGAAAGAAAGCTCAGGCATGAACCATGTCCAACCCTTGTGTGCATAAAAATAGGCAAATTCGAGTATGTGGGATGCACGTGAAGGAGATAAGATTAACTTGGTATATTTGATATCTACTTATCGAAAAGGTTGCATAGTTAGTAAGGAGAAGGACTCCTTACTCAAAGAGAACACTGTCTAAGATAGGGAAAAAGTTAGAAGGTGAGATTAGCTAGAACTCTTCCACCAAGGAAGAGTAGCATTAGAACTCTAGTTATTTCTTCATCTACTAACTTTATAAATTGCAGGATGTTCTCACTTTACAAGGAATGCACAAACGGAGAAGTTAAACATGAATTGAGAGCAAATAGCAAGGCTTTTTGCAATCAGTTCGTGTGTGATTCAAGTGTGCAAACCTGAAGCTACATGAACAAGATAGAAGAACCAGTTCCAAGTATTTGTCTTTTATTCTTGTTCAATTGTAGTAGGTGTTTTCATATTGTACCTTTCAGCTTTATCTAGAGACAATTGTAATAGGTACTCAGAGTATTCAAGTTAGAGTTAACTTGAAGTTGTCGCAACAGTTAGAGACTGTTTGCTACAACGGGATTAGAGTTAATCATAAGTTTACAAAAGTGCTTTGTAAATGCAGTTTTTGGCTCATTGATTCAGTGGAGAGTTTGGGGAAATCCTACTGAGAAGTAGGTCGTGATTTTTTTACCTTTTGAGCCACGTATTTTTCACGTAAAATACTTGTGTTCTTTACTTTCCGTATTTACTATTTCAGCAATAGTAGGTTAAGAAACACTTAGAAGAACCAAGTCATTCCATAATCAGTTTAAGCGATAAATTGGACACCACACAAATCATCCCTCCTTGTGTGGTGTTGAAGTTAAAACATCACTAGTATAAAAGAAAAAAAAATTATTGAGAAAGTAAATTGCAGATGCTATTATGTTGTCCACAAAACGTTTCCTCAAAGGTAGAAATATGATATGGAAGAGATCTATATTTTTATTTTCGAAAAAATAAAATTAATCATGGTAAATATTTTATTTTTCTTCAAGTAATAGGTAAAATTCAAATATAGTAAGGAAGTTAGGCAAACCCTAATAATTCTCTTTTTTGCGTGAATTTTCTTGATAATGTTTGATTCGCCTTTTTCACATAATTTATCACTGCTGCTTGATATGGTTAACAATAGTTACAGGTTAAAAATTGGAGTCTCGTGCATTAAAAATAAGCATTTATTAAAAATATTGGAGCCACATGTTAAAAATAACTACGCTTAAAAGTGGAGCTATGCATTAAAAGTGAGCATGGTTAAAAGTGAACAGTTAAAGCTAGCCAGTTGTTGCTTAATTTTGGCCTTCTGTTCAAAGGTGTTATCTGTTATGGAAGGTTGAAACTTGCCTATCTTCTCTGTTTAGGCCAAATTGCGGAGCTCATCCTGGTGGATTAGATTTTTTGTTCAATCCAACTTAGAAGAGTATGAAGTTGCAATCAAGAAGTTTGAACAAGCAGTAAGCAAGAATTCTTATAAACCGGCCTGCCAAATTTTCCACCTCAAACCGCTCCATTGAGATCACTTTACCAAATAATTGTTTGTCACCGCATTCTGATGCTCCAATGGTGAATTATCATTAGTGTTGAATTGGCAATTTTAGTTGTAGGAAGTTGGTTCTGTAAGATAGCCTCCATGAATATACTACAATAGGGGCTTTCAATCAATTGGTATTGCTTCTTGTGGCTGCAGCGCACAGTTTATCATATTCAGACCAGACTTGATTATTGTGTAACATGAAACACAAAGTTATTTATTATTCATTTATCATATTGTAAGTTTCCGTCAGAACTGCTTATTCCATTTATAAACTAGTCTTACATTATCTTGATACATACCTATCACTTGATTTACAAGTAAATTTTGTGTTCCGAGACCTTAAAAGTCTCCTTTTATCTCGCCTCGATTTGCGTGCGCAGTCCGGACGTATAACTGGAACGCTTTTATGTGAAAATTTGATAAGATAACTGGAACAGTTGTTCGCATTTGCGAAGAAAGCAGGATTGGCCTCGATGCTGATTCCCTTGTCGGGATGTATTTATAAGTATTACCGATTCCCTTTTCGGGATATTGTTGTTGCTATTGTTTGGGTGAGGAAAGAGTGATAAAGCACGAAGGGTGATGCGGTGTACATTTTTATTGATATTGATGCATATGGTGAGGAAAGAGATATAAAGCACGAAGGGTGATGCCGGACACATTTTTAATAATTATATGGTGAGAAAGAGAGATAAAGCACAAAGGATAATGCCGTGCACATTTTCATTACTTGATTGTATCGGTGAGGATTGAGAGTAAAAGTACGAAGGGTGATTCCATGCACATCTTGCCTGTTTGTTATGACTTCTTGCTGTTTTCGGTTCAAATATCTTAACTGTCTTATTGCACCATTACTGTGATTCTTGTGATTCTTTGTGTTGGTATTTCCCCCATAGCATGTTACCCCTCCTCCGTTACTTTTGAGTTACTTCTACTACTGTTGTTCTGTTAGATACTGTTTAGCTGCAGGTTATTGGTTTATTGTGTCCTAGCCTCGTCACTACTTCGCCGAGGTTACGACACTTACCAGCACATGAGGTCAATTATGCTGATACTACATTCTGCAATCTTTTGTGCAGATCCTGGTACTGGAGCATACGGACCTTAGCTTGGGGTTGCTGCCTTCCGTCCATCAGGAGACCCGAGGTAGTCCTGCAGGCGTCCGCAGGCCTTGGCGTCCCCTCCCTATCTAGTTTTCATCTGTTCTTTCCTATTTCAGAGACAAACATGTACTTTCTTGTTCAGACTTTATTTGTAGTTTTCTTAGATAGTCCGTGAGATTGTGACACCAGTTCTGGGTAGTTTATGTTATGAGTTCGTATTGATATTAGCTAAATTGTTAAATTTCCATTCTGCCGCTCTATTAATTTCCGCCGTTTATAAATGTCAAGTTATAATTGTTAATGGATTAAAAATGAAAAGAATAAGATAAGTGGCTTGCCTAACTTTTACTAGTAAACGTTATCACGACTCGCGAGGGTGGAAAGTCCGGGTCATGATAATACCCTTCTTAGAGATTTCCTATTGATATTCAAAATACTCTGTGGGAATTGCAATGGAATTTTCTTGAGGAACAAATTTATTTTTTTCATTCTGAAATATGTAGATGTGGTCAACAAGAGAGGACAGGACATTTGTTAATTTCAACCATCTGACGAGGTTTAAAGTAATTTGAAAGATTTGCTTCTATATCTTATAGTCTGATTGTAAGTTGTCTAAATTTTATGGAACTTGTTCCTAGAGGTAGGCTTTGCACACTGATAAAAAACTAAACTAGAAAAAGAAGAGGAAAGTTGAGAATAAGAACTCCTGAATTTGCATATATATATATATATATATATATATATATATATATATATATATATATGGGAAAATGGTCAAAATTGTCCCTCTATTATTGTTTATGGTTGCTTGTACCACATATTATATTTTTCGGCCATTCTTTTCCCTACCATTAACAAAGTTTGGAAAATTACCCCCAACCCTAATGTCCCTCCATTGTGGCAGTTGACCCCATCAATTTTATCCATATTAACTTTCAACTTAGCAAGTCCCACCAAAAAAAATGTCATGTCAGCATGGGAAGTAATCTAATCCTCAAATAAAATTGAAGGGATTTTGAACTAATTGCACATATTGAAATTGTCCATCACAGCATTGGGAACCCTCAATTAAAAATACCACATAATTAACCTCACCACCTCCAATACCTCTCTTCCCCTTCGATTTCTTCTTCTATCGGCAGCTTCACCACCTAAAAGCCTCAATATTTCACCACAAAATAGCTTCAAAACCAGAATTTAATCAACAATTTTCAGCCTCAACATTATATTCAAGTAACATAAAATGAACTTCATCAACTTCTGAAGAACATGACAGACCCATTAGGTATTCTTTAAGCTTTTCCAAATCCTTTGTATGGTGATTTTAGTCTCCTTTCAAATACATCTCCCAAATCGGTACTAACCAGCCACCATTAATTGACAGACCCACCTTCTTAACATAAACCCCCCTTTTCCACATTCTCATCCACAGCAAAACAATGAAGAACCAAACAGAATAAAATGAAGAACAAACCAAAAGAAAGAACAGATCCCGATATCAGAGTGACTCTTTTAGCGGTGACTATAGCTTCTTATTTTTTTCTGAATGGGATTGGAAAGAGGTGGTAATGATAGGTTGGCTAAAGAATTCAATCAAATGAGTATTTTTATGTAGGAAGAAGTATGACGACCTGTTTTCTTAGATATTTCGAGCTTCCGAGGCTTTGAAAACCTCGTTTATAGTTGTTTAGATTTGCGTGCATAGTCTGGGCGCGTAGCCGAAAAGCTTAAATGTGAATTTTTGTGAAAATATTAAATTTTGATATTAAAATAAATAATTTTGACTTTGGTCAATATTTTGGATAAACGGATCCGGAGCCGTGATTTGACTATCCCGGAGGGTCCGTAGAAAAATATGGGACTTGAGCGTATGCCTAGAATCGAATTCCGAGGTCCCAAGCCCGAGAAATAAGTTTTTGAGTAAAATTATTTCTGAAAATATTTAAGAAAAATAAAAATGAAATTTGATTAGAAAGTGATAGTATCGGGCACATATTTTGGTTCCGGCATCCGGTACAGGTCTTATATATGGTTTAATCACTTTCTGTAAAGTTTGGTTGAAAAGGGACGTCGTTTGACATGTTTCAGACTCGAAATGAAAAATTTGATGTTTTATGAAATTAGAAAGAATTTTTGGATTTTAAAACTTAATTCGTGGTATATGACGTTATTTTGGCGATTTGATCGCAAAGTTAAGTTCGTAGGATGCTGTTGAATTAGAGTATGTATTTGGTTTGGAGCCCCGAGGGCTCGGGAGTATTTCGGAGGTGTCTCAGAGTGATTTCAGACTTAGGAAAATTTCAGCAAATTGCAGAAACAGTACCCATGAATAGTACCCCGTGAACAGTACCCATGAATAGTATCCAGTGAACAGTAGCCATGTACAGTATCCCCGAAAAGATTCTAGGCAGAATGTAATTTTCCATTTTTTTGCAAATCGGAGCTCGGGGAGTTAATTTTCGGGATATTTTTAAAGAAAACAACAGGGTAAATGTTCTTAACTTAATTTTGGTTAGATTACCCGAATCTATTACTAGCTAGTTTTGGCATTTAGTTGGTGATTTTAGTTGGAAAATCTTGAAAATCCTCTTGGTTTAATTTGAAGATTTGAGGGTCGAGTTGATGTCGGATTTTGGTAAAATTAGTATGGTTGGACTCGTGGTTGGATGAGGTTTAATATTCTATATTTTTTTTCGGGTTCCGATACATGGGCCCCATGGGCGAATTTTTAGTTCAATTTCAGATTTTAAATGGAAAATGTAGAATTTCATATGGAATTAAGTCCTACAATTTTTATTGACCTAATCAAATTGTTTATGACTAGATTTCAGAATTTCGGGCCCGAATTCGCGAGGCAAAGGCATGTTGGAATTTTGAATTGGTTGCAAATCAAGGTAAGTGTTTGGTCTAACCTTAGCTTGAGGGAATAGGAGTTGAGTCTTAAATACTACTTGCTATTTGTCGAGTACGATGTATAGTCATGGTGACGAGTATATATACGCTGGTGTCTAGCATGATTGTGAGTCCTTATATCGCGAATATTCGAATTTTGTTATATCTTCCATGATCAGATGATGATTTCTATATGTTGTTGTGAGCAAATGATTTTAGCCCTATACGAGAATTACTCCCAAAAAATGCAAAATAAAATAATTTTTGTTTGTTTGCAATTGGCGTAAATTTTGTGTTATTTTTCTTGTATTGTTTACATTTGTCTGTGCATGTTTATTTGTTTTAATTAATGAAAATACAAAAATATGTCATATTTGCATTTAGGATTTATTAGGAGTAATTAAATTTTTTTTACAAAAATAGAAAAATCACAAAAAAATAACGTACTTTGCATTTCTAGCATTTAATGTCCAAATTTTGTTATTTTATTTTTAATTTGTGCTTATTGGGTGTTAATTGTTAGTAGAAGTTAATTTGATTTTTGTAATGTAATTTAGAATTTTGGTTTTAATAATTAAGGAAGTAAAAAGAAAAAGAAGAAAAAGAGATAAATGGAAAAGAGGTCTCATTTGGGCTGTTCACTCAATACACAGGCCCAAATCAATTTTTTCTCGGTCAAAACCCCTTTTTACCCAAACGAAACCAACCCAAAACACCCCTATACCCGGTCCAATTTGATTTGTCTCAGAGACCAGCCAAACGATGCTGTTTCAAGCCAATAGATCTTGGCCGTTCATCTAAAACCATCCAACGGCTCACATCCCTTCTCCTTTACCCGTCTAAACCACCTGACCCATTCCCCAACCCGCTCCGCCCCATCACCACACCAAACGACACCGTCTCCATATAAGTAAATGATCCAGGCCGTTGATCTCATCAGCTCAAACGGCCAGGATTCGTTTCCCCCTCAGGTATATAAACCTAATCTCTTGCCCCGCCCCCCAATCCATTACCCCCATCCCTTCGTCTCCTTCACAGAGACCAAACAACCCCCGAAGAACCCTAGCCGCCCCCTTTACTTTCGCCCAAAACCCGGCAGCAACAACGCTGCCGGCCACCCAATTCACACCCCTGAACCTTCTAACCACCCTCAACACAAATCTACACTCCATTAATCTTGAATCATCCCAGGCCGTCTCGTTCTTCAAATCGAAGAATCGAGCAAAACCCTAGCCGCCTCCGTTTGACACCAAACTCACACCAGTTGATTACCAGACCACCCTCGTCCTTAATCACATACCAGTTTTGTTCGAATATTGTCAAAGCATGTCGAATCTTAAATCGAACAAACAAACCCTAGAACAACCAAAAACTGGAATCGGGCCGAAGTGGGGAAATTTGAGATTTTAATCGACCTTAGTCGAATGTTCTCGGTCGAGAACACTCGATTAAGGTCCGTTTGGACCTCAAAAGTTCAAGTCAAAGTTTCAAACGGGAACTGTGCGGAGTTTAGCCTGTAATTTTGAGGTATTTTCCTTCTTTTTCTTTTCTATTTTTGTTGCCGTATATCTATTTAACCTTCATTGTATTTCATCATCTTTTCAATTTATTTCTCTCTTCGGACCTTTTTCTGGTCCAGTTTTTCTCATGTGGTTGTTATAAGCTCTTTGAACCAATTGAATATGTGTGCCCGTTAGTTTGATTTTAAAGAGAGTAAATTCTTGTGCAAAACTGTGACTATTCCTATTAGTTGTTGCTGGTACTATTGTTTCTAATTGTTTCAGTTTCCCTTCACTTTGTTGTTCGCCATTTTGCATATGAATGCAGTTTGTTCTCGCTCAGTATATTTACAATGTTCAGGTGTTCACATTTAGGTTTTGTGTTAATTCATTCCCTGTATCTACACCAATTGTTACCTGAATAGTTAAATATGGTTATGTCATGATTCATTGTGATGCTATTTGATCTGATTAGGGGTTCTAGTTTGAATTGTTGAATTGATTGATAAGCTGAATTGGTTATAGCTGATATGGTTTGGAGGAGGACTGGATTGGGACAGTAGTTCAATAAATCACAGGGGTTTCAGGGGTGTTTTCAGTCGTTCACAGTAGTTACAGGGGTAATTTGGGGTGTCAAAAAGTTAAAATGGTTAGTTTAGTGGGATATCAGCAAAGTACTAAGTGTAACATTAAACTAATACTTTGTTTAATACTGGTGGGGAACAAAACATAGTACACGGGGGAATTAATTAAAAGGGCTGCCCATACACGCGTGGAATTAATAAAGAAAAGACAAAGTTTAGTGAGGGACAAGGGAATTAAAAAAAAAGATTAGACACATAGTAATGGGCTGTCAGAGAATATCTTGGGCTGATTTTCGTTGGTGCTTTTGAGAGTTGTGGGGGAAGGTCTGTTTTGGGTATAAGTAGAAGGGGTTTCTTTCAGACCTGGGGAGGATGGAGAATTGCCTCTTGAATCAATTTCAGAGGTCAGACATTTGAAATCAGTTTTTATTCTCCTCTGGGGTCTCTTCTTGGTCAGCCAAGAAAGGGTTTTAGAAAACTGAAAGTTCTAAAACTCTAGAAACCTACTATTCCATGGAGTAGCTGTAGATTGAACCTGACTTCTGGCAACTCTATTCACATTTTTCAGTTTTGGTTTTAACTTGAGTGTACATGGGGTCAGTAGTGTTTTCGGGCTGATTTTCCAGTATTTTGAGGTTCAGTTGAGGCTTTCCAGGATTAGTTTGGGGTGTGGTGTTATTGTCGTGTTACTGGGTCTCATTTGGGTCTTGATTGGGTGTTGTACGGGTTGTCTGTTATTGTTCCATTACTGTTGTTGTTGTTATTGCTGTGTTGTTGCTGGGGTTACTGGTATCTACTGATGCTGACTTACTCTTCTCCTTCATTGTATCTCATTTCTAGGTACATGCTCGAATTCACTGATGTAACCTCTAATTGGAATGAAAAAATGAAATAGTGTTTCAGACTTATTGTCCACGTGAATGATTGTAATGATAATCAGTCCAAGAATGTATAATGGTTTAGTTCATTTGTTTGAATTGTATTGAATTAGGAACTACCTAATTAAGATTGCTTCTACTGACTTGAACCATTTAGATTTGTAATGGACTGCAAACTGCTATAAGTTGGATTCATTGAGTTTGTGTTAGATGTGGATCATCAGTTATAGCTACTTCCAGTTTAGGATAATAGAATAGATTATGTTAGTAGTAGTTAGTCTCTTGTTATCTGTCCTTTTCATGCATATGTTCAAGTAGTCCACAAATGAGATAGAATATTTAATCAATTCCTGCCTAGCATTCAGCTTGGTTGGTTAAACTGATTTCACGGCAACGACCATTAAATCCTCTTAAGTGATTATAATTTCATAAGTGTTAGCATTAGTTCATGTTGCAATAGCCTCACACGGATAGGTGTTTTGGACTTACTAAAAATGTAAAAGTAAAGTGGTCATGTAAAATTAACCTTGTAATTTGATAAAAATCCAAGAATAAGGGCTTCAATCGATAATTTTATTCATTGTAAGTCATTTGAACACCCTTGTACTAATATAGAGTAATGTTAGTAAGCATTCAGGTAATTAAAACACGAATCTGTTTGGTTTTATAGATTATCCCATTTGCTAGGTTTTTGGGCCTTAGTATTCCAGTAAATGGCACAGGTCCAATCAGATTCATGTGTTCGTGTGGACCTGGTCCAAGGCCTGTTACTAGCTGCCCTTTTACGTAACCCAAAGTGCAATTTTTCTTATGAATGGTTTTAATCCGGTAATTATTTAACTATGGCCATTTTCTTTATTCTTAGAGAAAAAAAAAAAAAAATCATAGTCGATTCAGGATATCCTTAAATAAAAATGAGATGAGCCTCGCCACATAAAAATGCAAAATTGTGGGGCCTTCAATAAATGGTTATAATAAATGCCTAGATTTCGGGACGGGCCGTTTAGCGAATTTCATGGCCTTCCCCAAAATAACAATGCGTTAGTCTCTTTAGGCGCATATTTAATAACATTACCTCCCTAAACGCGGGTGCACATTTATGTGACCCAAATCCAAATCTCAACGGAGTCGAAATGTGTCAATAACCGCGGGTACATTAATGTGACGTGGTTCGAGATGCGTTTTCACGACGTTGTAATTCTCATTAAAAATAATAATAATAGCGGTTCAAAGTTAAAAGCACATAGGTAAAAAATATGTATTAAAATCAGATAATTTAAGCCAAATATAACAGTTGAGCGACCGTGCTAGAACCACGGAACTCGGGAATGCCTAACACCTTCTCCCGGGTTAACAGAATTCCTTATCCGAATTTCTGGTTCGCGGACTGTAATATAGAGTCGATATTTTCCTCGATTCGGGATTCAAACCGGTGACTTGGGACACCATAAATCTCCAAAGTGGAGACTCTGAATCTCTTAATAAACGAACCTCGTTTCGATTGTCCTTTAATTGGAAAAACTCTCTTTATTACGCCCTCTCGGGGGTGTAGTAGCGGAAAAAGGAGGTGTGACAGCTCTGGCTACTCTGCTGGGGATGGAACCTAGAATCTCTGGTTCAGGGTTCAAGAATTCGAGCTTAGAATAATTGTTATATTTGGCTTTAT
This sequence comes from Nicotiana glauca, assembly GCA_026770625.1. Classification (NCBI taxonomy): domain Eukaryota; kingdom Viridiplantae; phylum Streptophyta; class Magnoliopsida; order Solanales; family Solanaceae; genus Nicotiana; species Nicotiana glauca. Next base: position 50,942 of record MU699716.1, on the reverse strand, counting down.
TTATTATCTGATTTAATTATATGATTGGGATTAAATGTGCAAAATGATGATTTTTACCGCTTTGATATTGTTGAACTATATTATAAATTGTCTTCTTGCACACCCCCTCTGAGTCTTCTGAACACAACCTCGGGAATCGCGGATACGCGCCCCATTCTTTGTTGAGATAAAGCCGGTGGGCCTGGGCTCCCAGTGAAGGATTATCAGTCACCCATATTTAAGAACGGGGAGGGTCTAGTAGTTAAGCCGGAGAAGTATTGCTCCCGGTACGCTACCCCTTCCCAACTCGAGTCGCCCGCTCGTTTTATGGCCAGTCTAGATACGCCTCACACCCCAGGCATTAAACCTAGTATGACAAAACTTCATGCCGGATCCCTAGTGGGAACGTTTATTTGCATCATGTGCATTTGACTTAGGGGATTCAACACAGGGGTTGGGTCCGTCTAGGACAAACGACTTGAAGTGAAAAGACCATCCTGCTGCATCCTGTTTGTTTTATGCATTTATTTGCTTCATACATGCATGCTGACCGGTTTCTGAAATCGTGAATATTGGAAAATTATAAAAAAGAGAAAAATAATAGTGCAGAGAGATAACTATTTTTAGAAAAATAAACCAATACCAAAATAGTGTCGAAGCTCTGCCGAAATTTTTGAGAAAATGAAAAAAAAAAAGGGAAAAGAAATTTTGTTTTCAAAAAATGGTTTGTTTTATTGGTCAAGAAAAAGAAAAAAAAACTAAAGAGTTTCCTTAGTTTGTTGAAAAAAAAGAAAAGATACAAAAAGAGTATTATTTTTCGAAATAATGTATTTGTCAATGAAAAAGAGTCTTGTTTTCGAAAATAATTAGTTTTATTGGCCGAACTATGCCGGTTTGATTCTCACAGGGTATGAGATACGTAGGCAACCCTCATCGGGTCCAACCTCACCTTTTGCAAAAACAAATAATAAAAAATAAAAAAGTCAAAATTTTAATTCTTGTCATAAATAAGTCGGGTGATGATGTTTTTATCAAATATAGCTGAATGTTCCCGAAAGGGACGCTGGAAAGCTGACTTTGCATAAACGGCCACCCTTGGTCATTTTTTTAGATTTTTGGCCGGTTGACCCACACAACCTTAAAATCTTCGTCCCCGATACGCTGAAAGGCCGTGTTTGCAATATCGGGTTTTCTATTTTTGAAAAACAATAAAAAAGAGTCATAAATAAGTCGGGTGATGCCGTTTTTATCAAAATAGCAGAATGTTCCCGAAAGGGACGCCGGAAGAATGACTTTGCATAAACAGCCACCCTTGGTCATTTTTAAGTTTCTTTTTATCAGTTAGCCCATACAACCTTAAAATCTTCGTCCCCGAGGTGCTGAAAGGCCGTGTTTGCAAAACCAGATCTTTTATTTTAATTTGAAAAACAAAAAAAGAGTCAATGGGCAAGTGAATGCCATTTGGATTTTTGGTCAAAATAAGCCAAGCCAGCTTTGGCGGTGTTTTAAACCGTTCTTGCCGAGATAGCCTTAGAGTATCTTTCAGTTGTCGAAAGGCTATTTTCGTAAAAGAACGGACAAGGTTGTAAAATAATCCTTCCCTGCCTCAAAATTCATGTGAAATTGAGAAGGGGCCACGTTTGCAAAAAATAGCCATTTGGTTAAAATTGGCATATAGGGGAAGGAATCTATCAGTCTATTTTTTTAATTTATATTTCTTTTGATTAGAGTATGTGGGTTGTTTAATGTTCAAATCTCTATCTTGTCTTTCACCAGAGTCTGTTAATTCGGTCTAAGTTTGTCAGTTTTTTTTTAATCAGAGCGTGTTTTACTAAGAAAAATTGAAAATTCCAAAAAATATTTTATTGTTGTTTACCTTTCATTTGCCCGAACTACGCACGGTCTGATTTATGCGGGGACATGATACGTAGGCAATCCACATAAGATTCGACCACCACAAAAAAGAAAAGAAAAAAAGGAATAATAGAAAAACAAAAAGAGAATGAGAAATAAAGGAAAGTTCGGGAGATTTTCAAAGGGGCACAATTACAAGAAGCCGGAATGACACACGTAACTGAAGCGAATGCATGATAGAACGGGTTAACTGCTTAGGTGCATTGCATACCTGATATATATTTACCTATCTGTCAAATGCCCTAACGCTAACGTGATGGCTTCACTTTATTGTGTTCATATCCAGAAAGGTTGTTGGTTTTGGTAACTCTTCCTTGCAAAACAGAGGCAAAGGATAATGACAGAGAACCTCAGAACCGAGTGGGTTGGTGCCGATGCCCAAAAACAGATGGTCAAACAGAATAACGGGTTGGTAGAAGAAGTGAAAATGTTGAGATAGCATGTGGCAGACATGTATAGGGCATGGATGGCTGGGAAAGCGCCACCCCCACCACCACCTAGCTTCCTGGACTCCGTCCTTGCCCAAACACCTAACCGAATAACGGATGATCCTCTGTGCTCTCCATATCTGCCCGCTTATGATAGCTTTCCCAGCCACCCGAGTAGCTCTATCACTCGTCATCCAACTATATTTTCCCAACGCTACTCCCCTCCCCAACGCTGCTTCTCTCCAAGGAACTCCCAAAGACATGCTTTACTTGCCAAGTAACCAGCTCCACGAAATGCCTATCCACCCCCACGAGCATACCAGAAACCCCCGAGGTCAGGTTTTAGGCCAAATCAGGCATTTAAGAATGAGAGGTTGTTGAAACAAGAAAAGGCTCTCACCCCTGTTGGAGGGTCATACGCCAGTTTGTTTCAAAAGTTAAAGCACTTGGGCATGTTGAAACCGATCCAGATAATAATGCCAAACCCTCTGTCAAAGAAGTGTGACTTTTCTCAAAGGTGCGCATATTGCTCTGATGCCCCGGGGCATGATATAGAGAAGTGTTGGAAGCTGAAGAAAGCAATTCAGGAACTTGTTGATGCAGGTGACATTGTCGTACAAAATCCGGATGCAGCAGACACCAGCCAAAGTTTCCGGTATTGTTGATGCAGAACTCAGTGGCTAAGATGCCAGGCTTGGTAATTGGGAAAACTCTCCATTTCTTGGTCAACCAGAGTGGAGTTTTTGGTGGCTTATTTTGTTGTCATTTCTGTTGTCCAAGTTATTTCAGGGTTGTAATCTGGATATTGTCTTTCAAACCCTTCTGTCTTTTGAGTTTGTCCAGTCCTTTTGGTCGTAATATCTCATTTAGCGTTTGCCTAGGTCTGTTCTAAGGAATGTAACCCTAGTGTAGTTTGTTGTTTTTGTTACTCGAATTGTTTGTATCGTCTAATGCAATGTCCTGTTTTCTGTTATTTCGGGTCATCTACTCTTGTTTAGTTCCCTCCTCTTTATAGTTCTTTTCCTGTCAACTCTAGTGACATGACATGCTCACACAGTTTGGGCCTAATCTTAAGGGTTAATCATAAAACCATTGGGAGGTGATTGCGGACATTTAAAGGGAATAAGAACGGTTTGAGATTATTTGGAGCCCGAGTCACGTGAAACTGGGGCAAGTAAAAAAAAACCGTAAAGACAAGTTGGCCAAATTGACATGGGGTTCGTTCGCGGTAATGAAAATGAAAGTGTTGCCCAAAGGTTGCTTTGCATTTAACAAATGACAAAAGCGAACGTGTGTATATAACTATCAGGTCTAGCACGATCTGAAGATATTACGAGTGTTTGTTTAATTATGTTGTTTGTACTTGGCGTGATTTGAAGATTGGAATGACAGAGGCATTTTATTCTGCTATCTAAACACTTTATCTTTCGTTAAACCTTTATTTTCTTTCATACCCCTCCTTCGGAATCAGTAGAAAAAGGGAAAAGAAAACAACAAAAACAACAAAAGAGGAAAAGAAAGAAAAAATAATAGTAAGTGGAAAGAAAAACTGGAACATTCGAGGAATTGGGAACTACGTTTGACCTGATTCCTCAAAGAGGATACGTAGGTGCTTCACGGCTCGGTCATAGTGTAACATAGTGTGAAAAAAAAAATCAAAAATCCCCAAGCAAGAAACTGGGGCAAAAGTTGTGTTTATTATAAATAAATCTATTTCCGAAAGTTGTAATTTTGAACCCAGTTTGTTTTGTTTTGAGCCTTTAATAACCTTTCTTTCGAGCCCTATCCAAAATCCCACGTTATGGTCCAAAGAAAGACCTTTTGACCAGTCTTCAAAAGAGGCCAAGTCAGGCAAATGAGAGAGTCTTATCAGAACATAACACTCTGATCCCCAGCAGAAAAGACTCTAATCCTCGGCAGAAAAGAAATAAAATGAGAGAGAGTCTCAGCGGTAACACCTCAATCCCCAGCTGAAAAACAATACACATGAGAGAGTCTTATTGGTGAAAACCTTTACGGGCACCTTGAGGCGACTGTGAGTTGAGAGAAAAGCCAAAATGAGAGAGGTTTGATAGTGAAAACCCTTCGGGCACTACAAGTCGAGTAAAGATTGAGAATCAGAGGGAAATCACCAGACAGAAATTGTGAAAGGCGATTAACGACGGAGGATAGGCCACGCGTGCACGTCATGACCATTAGAGTTGGTATCCGCGTTTGACAGGTTTTTTATTTTATAGTTTTTTGTTAGAGAGTCATCCTTTTATTCTGTTCCTTTTATCTCTCTCCTTTCATCAAAAATTCCCCAACAGAGTCTGTTTGGTCAAGACAAGTGAGAAATGACTTCAAAATTTGCCACCAGCCTTCCAAATATGCAAGACGAGATCTGATTAAAACATCCAAGTGGTATAAGTCAGGAAGGAACAAGCACAAGGCCAATGTCAAGAAGGATATTCCCCAGCAAGAGGAGATTGACAAAGGGATGGACCAGTGTCAAGAAGGATATCCCCAGCAAAAATCGAAGGTTATAGGCCTAAAGGCCTAGGCCAGTGGACAAATCAAGGGAGAACGACGCTGAGAGTGATGGGCATAATTTGGAGATTCATATGAGACTCAAAGGTCAGGGAAATGCCCATTCCCGAGCTATGCCACAAAGGAAGAGGGACATCCCCAGCAGAAAAGGGTATTTTTAGTGGCACGGATGAACGAAGAAAGTGGTTCATCAGTAAAACATGCAAGATCCTCAAGTAGAGTCAACTGTCATAGGAAATGTTGGGGGGGGGGGGCCAGATAAGAAGACTGGAAATAATGGTTGAGAGGTTTGTGAATAAGGAATCCTCGAAAAGGTCAGAAGGTATCGGACAAGTTTCAAGACAGTCAAGAAGAATGGAAGTTGCCAGCCAAGCTTCAAGATGGACGGACGACATAGAGCAGGGAAAAGAGGAAAGGAGATCCATCCCCAGCAAGAGCATCACAACCAACCACCGCATTTTAAACTGACAGAATTTTCTTTGATTTGAACCCGGGACGGGGAAGGTCATTGATGGCAGAGAGGCATGATACAAGGAAGATTATCAAACTGGGGCAGAAAATTTTCTTTCCATTTTGAAAATTTTCTGGAAATCTGGTATCCATTTGGGGAAGAAGGAAGATAAGACAAGTCTTAAGGGAAGTAGACTTTGAACCAGTATTATCCCCAGTAGTTTTGGAGGAAGGAAAATACCAGCTTTAAGCGAAGTAGTCTTGGAAGAAGACAGATGACACAAGGGAAGTGGTCTTTGAACCAGTGTTATCCCCAGTAGTGTTGAAAGAATGAAAATAAAAAGTTTTAATAAAGGAAGGCATATCCCCAGTGGATAGAACAAAAGGATGAAACTTGTGTTTAGAAAAAGCAAAAGGCCAGTGTCATCCCCATCGGTTTTCGGAAGTATGAAGCACCAGTTTTGAAGGAATGAAAATTCTCCCCAACAGTGTTATCCTCAACAGCGTTATCCCCAGCTGATAACATTTTTATCCCCAGCAGTGTTGAGAGAAAATAAAAGTTTTGAAGGAAATAGTTTTGAAAAAAAAAAGGGGGAAGAAAGGAGATTCCCCCAGCAGTATTATCCCCAGCAGGTAGGTAAATAATTCCCAGGCAGTGTTATCCCCAGCAGTTTCGAGGGAAGACAACACGAGTTTTTGAGGGAAACAGTTCTGACAGAAGATAATTCAATGTAGAAGGAATTGGTTTAGGAGACAAAGGGGAACAACGGTAATGGAATGCGGATGAAGTGGTTGTTGAAGTCAGGTGCCTGCCTGAAGAACGGAAAGGCGTTAGCTTTTTAAATTGTATTTGAAGTTTTAAATTATAGTTGAGGTCAGGTGCCCGCCTAAGAACGGAAAGATGTTATATTTTTAAATTGTATTTGAAGTTTTAAATTATAGTCGAGGTCAGGTGCCCGCCTAAAGAACGGAAAGGTGTTATCCTTTTAAACTGTATTTGAAGTTTTTAAATTATTGTTGAGGTCAAGTGCCCGCCTGAAGAACAGAATGGCGTTTATTTTTAATTTGTTAGTTGAAGTCAGGAGCCCGAATGAAGAGAGGAATGACGTTTTATTTTCAAAGTTGTTGTTGAAGTCAGGAGCCCACCTGAAGAGAGGAATGGCGTTTATTTTTAAGTTGTTATTAAAGTCAGGAGCCCGCCTGAAGAGAGGAATGGCGATTTATTTTCAAAGTTGTTGTTGAGGTCAGGAGCCCGCCTGAAGAGAAGAATGGCGATTTATTTTCAAAATTGTTGTTGAAGTCAGGAGCCCGCCTGAAGAGAGGAATGGCGTTTTATTTTCAAAGATGTTGGTTGAAGTTAGGAGCCCGCCTGAAGAAAGGAATGATGTTTTATTTTCAAAGTTGTTGTTGAGGTCAGGAGCCCGCCTGAAGAGAGGAATGGCGTTTATTTTTAAGTTGTTATTAAAGTCAGGAGCCCGCCTGAAGAGAGGAATGTCGATTTATTTTCAAAGTTATTGTTGAGGTCAGGAGCCCGCCTGAAGAGAGGAATGGCGATTTATTTTCAAAGTTGTTGTTGAAGTCAGGATCCCGCCTGAAGAGAGGAACGACGTTTTATTTTCAAAGATGTTGGTTGAAGTCAGAAGCCCGCCTGAAGAGAGGAATGGCAATTTATTTTTAAAGTTGTTGTTGAAGTCAGGAGCCCGTCTGAAGAGAGGAATGGCGTTTTATTTTCAAAGATGTTGGTTGAAGTGAGGAGCCCGCCTGAAGAGAGGAATGGAGATTTATTTTCAAAGTTGTTGTTGAAGTCAGGAAACCAGCTGAAGAGAGGAATGACATTTATTTTCTGAAGTTGTTGTTGAGGTCAGGAGCCCGCATGAAGAGAGGAATGGAGATTTATTTTCAAAGATATTGGTTGAAGTCAGGAGCCCGCCTGAAGAGAGAAATGGCAATTTATTTTCAAAGTTGCTGTTGGAGTCAGGAGCCCGCCTGAAGAGAGGAATGGTGATTTTATTTTCCCAGTTGTTGTTGAAGTCAGAAGCCCGCCTGGAGAGAGGAATGGCGATTTATTTTCAAAGTTGTTGTCGAAGTCAGCAACCCGCCGGAAGGCAGAAAGTTACAACAGAAATCCCCAGCATAAATCCAAATTCAGAAATCAGAAGGAAGGCAACGGTGGTCGGAAGAAAGCAGTTCAAGCTTCGAAGGAAAAATAATTCGAAGCTCAAAAGAAGGAAATAAGCAGTTCAAGTTCGGCAATCAAGAGAGGGCGACGAGTCAAATCAGAAGAGAAGAAACATCAGAGGAAACACAAGAGCAAGCAAGGCAACAAGATACATGAAGATCAAGTATGAAGATCTAGATAAGATTTTGTGATTCATATACTTAGTTTAGTCTAACTTCTTATTTTCATTTATCACGGTGTAATAAGGAGGACAGTAAGTAGTAGTAGCCGCAGCAGCAGCAGCAACAACAGTAATAGTAAAACCACAGCTTCATGGTAGTCCCAGCTACCAAAATTTCCCAAACTACATTGACGTGATTCCCTTTTAGCCAGGGATATGTAGGAGACCTTTTGAAGCAAAGGTTCGGTCAAATCATTCAAAAAAAAAGAGATGTTTCGAAAGGAGTGCTCAAACGGGCAAAAATCGCTCGTATCCGCTCACTTTATCTTTGCACGAAAACTCTTCGTGTTTTCGGGCAAAGAGGGGCAGCTGTGAGCACGTGATTTTTGCCCTATACGAGAATTACTCCCAAAAAATATAAAATAAAATAGTTTTTGTTTGTTTGCAATTGGCGTGAATTTTGTGTTATTTTTCTTATATTTGTCTGTGCATGTTCATTTGTTTTAATTAATGAAAATACAAAAATATGTCACATTTGCATTTAGGATTTATTAGGAGTAATTAAGTTTGTTTTACAAAAATGTAAAAATCACAAAAAAAATAACGTACTTAGCATTTTTAGCATTTAATGTCCAAATTGTGTGATTTTATTTTTAATTGGTGCTTATTGTGTGTTAATTGTTAGTAGAAGTTAATTAGTATTTTATAAGTTAATTTGATTTTTGTAATGTAATTTAGAATTTTGGTTTTAATAATTAAGGAAGTAAAACGAAAAAGAAGAAAAAGAGATAAATGGAAAAGAGGTCTCATTTGGGCTGTTCACTCAATACACAGGCCCAAATCAATTTCTTCCCGGTCAAAACCCCCCTTTACCCAAACGAAACTAGCCCAAAACACCCCTATACCCGGTCCAATTTGATCCATCTCAGAGACCAGCCCAACGGCGCCGTTTCAAGCCAATAGATCTTGGCCGTTCATCCAAAACTATCCAATGGCTCACATCCCTTCTCCCTTACCCATCTAAACCACCCGACCCATTCCCCAACCCGGTCCGCCGCATCACCACACCAAACGACACCGTCTCCATATAAGTAAATGATCCAGGCCGTTGATCTCATCAGACCAAACGGCCAAGATTCGTTTCCCCCTCAGGTATATAAACCTAATCTCTTACCCCGCCCCCTAATCCATTACCCCCATCCCTTCGTCTCCTTCACAGAGACCAAACAACCCCTGAAGAACCCTAGCCGCCCCCTTTTACTTTTGCCCGAAACCCGGCGGCAACAACGCCGCCGGCCACCCAATTCACACCCCTGAACCTTCTAACCAACCTCAACACAAATCTACACTCCATTAATCTCAAATCATCCCAGGTCGTCTCGAATCTTCAAATCGAAGAATCGAGCAAAACCCTAGCCGCCTCCGTTTGACACCAAACTCACACCAGTTGACCACTAGACCACCCTCGTCCTTAATCCCATACCAGCTTTGTTCGAATCTTGTCAAAGTCTGTCGAATCTTAAATCGAACAAACAAACCCTAGAACAACCAAAAACTGGAATCGAGCCGAAGTGGGGAAATTTGAGGTTTTAATCGACCTTAGTCGAATGTTCTCGGTTGAGAACACTCGATTAAGGTCCGTTTGGACCTCAAAAGTTCAAGTCAAAGTTTCAAACGGGAACTGTGCGGAGTTTAGCCTGTAATTTTGAGGTATTTTCCTTCTTTTCTTTTCTATTTTTGTTGTTATTATCTGTTTAAGCTTCATTGTATTTCATCATCTTTTCAATTTATTTCTCTCTTCGGACCTTTTTTTGGTCCTGTTTTTCTCATGTGGTTGTTATAAGCTGTTTGAACCAATTGATTATGTGTACCCGTTAGTTTGATTTTAAAGACAGTAAATTCTTGTGCAAAACTGTGACTATTCCTATTAGTTGTTGCTGGTACTATTGTTTCTAATTGTTTCAGTTTCCCTTCACTTTGTTGTTCGCCATTTTGCATATGAATGCAGTTTGTTCTCGCTCAGTGTATTTACAATGTTCAGGTGTTCTCGTTTAGGTTTTGTGTTAATTCATTCCCTGTATCTATACCAATTGTTACCTGAATAGTTCAATATGGTTATGTCCTGATTGATTGTGATGCTATTTGATTTGATTAGGGGTTCTAGTTTGAACTGTTGAATTGACTGATAAGCTGAATTGGTTATATCTGATATGGTTTGGAGGAGGACTGGATTAGGACAGTAGTTCAATAAATCACAGGGGTTTCAGGGGTAATTTGGGGTGTCAAAAAGTTGAAATGGTTAGTTTAGTGGGATATCAACAAAGTACTAAGTGTAACATTAAATTAATACTTTGTTTAATACTAGTGGGGAACAAAACATAGTACACGGGGGAATTAATTAAAAGGGCTGCCCATACACGCGTGGAATTAATAAAGAAAAGACAAAGTTTAGTGGGGGACAAGGGAATTAAAAAAAAAAGAGATTAAAAACATAGTAATGGGATGTCAGAGAATATCTTGGGTGATTTTCATTGGTGCTTTTGAGAGTTGTGGGGGCAGGTCTATTTTGGGTAAAATAGAAGGGGCTTCTTTCAGACCTGGGGAGGATGGAGAGTAGGCTCTTGAATCGATTTCAAAGGTCAAACATTTGAAATCAGTTCTTATTCTCCTTTGGGTTCTCTTCTTGGTCAGCCAAGAAAGGGTTTTAGAAAACTGAAAGTTCTAAAACTCTAGAAACCTGCTGTTCCATGGAGTAGCTGTAGATTGAACCTGATTTCCGGAAACTCTATTCATCTTTTTCAGTTTTGGTTTAAACTTGAGTGTACATGGGGTCAGTAGTGTTTTCGAGCTGATTTTCCAGTATTTTGACGTTCAGTTGAGGCTTTCCAGGATTAGTTTGGGGTGTGTTGTTACTGTGGTGTTACTGGGTCTCATTTTGGTCTCGATTGGGTGATGTACTGGTTGTCTGTTATTGTTCCATTGCTGTTGCTGTTGTTATTGCTGTGTTGTTGCTGGGGTTACTGGTATCTGCTGCTGCTGACTTACTCTTCTCCTTCATTGTATCTCATTTCCAGGTACATGCTCGAATTCACTGATGTAACCTCAAATTAGAATGAAAAAATGAAGTAGTGTTTCAGACTTGTTGTCCACGTGAATGCATGTAATGATAATTAGTCCAAGAATGTATAATGGTTTAGTTAATTTGTTTGAATTGTATTGAATTAGGAATTGCCTAATTAATATTGCTTCTACTGACTTGAACCATTTAGATTTGTAATGGATTGCAAACTGCTATATGTTGGATTCAGTGAGTTTGTGTTAGATGTGGATCATCAGTTATAGCTACTTCCAGTTTAGGATAATAGAATAGATTATGTTAGTAGTAGTTAGTCTCTTGTTATCTGTCCTTTTCATGCATATGTTCAAGTAGTCCACAAATGAGATAGAATATTTAATCAATTCCTGATTAGCATTTAGCTTGGTTGGTTAACTGATTTCACGGCAACGACCATTAAATCCTCTTAAGTGATTATAATTTCATAAGTGTTAGCATTAGTTCATGTTGCAATAGCCTCACACGGATAGGTGTTTTGGACTTACTAAAAATGTGAAAGTAAAGTGGTCATGTAGAGTTAACCTTGTAATTTGATAAAAATCCAAGAATAAAGGCTTCAGTCGATAATTTTATTCATTGTAAGTCATTTGAACACCCTTATACTAATATAGAGTAACGTTAGTAAGCATTCAGGTAACTAAAATACGGATCTGTTTGGTTTCATAGATTAGCCCATTTGCTAGGTTTCGGGCCTTAGTATTCCAGTAAATGGCCCAGGTCCAATCAGATTCATGTGTTCGTGTGGACCTGGGCCAAGGCCTGTTACTAGCTGCCCTTTTACGTAACCCAGAGTGCAATTTTTCTTATGAATGGTTTTAATCCGGTAATTATTTAACTATGGCCATTTTCTTTATTCTTAGAGACAAAAAAAAAATAGAAAAATCATAGTCGCTTCAGGATATCCTTAAATAAAAATGAGATGAGCCTCGCCAAATAAAAATGCAAAATTGCGGGGCCCTCAATAAATGGTTATAATACATGCCTAGATTTCGGGACGGGCCGTTTAGCAAATTTCACGGCCTTCCCCAAAATAACAACGTGTTAGTCTCTTTAGGCACGTATTTAATAACATTACCTCCCTAAACGCGGGTGCACATTTATGTGACACAAATCCAAATCTCAACGGAATCGAAATGTGTCAATAACTGCGGGTACATTGATGTGACGTGGTTCGAGATGTGTTTTCACGACGTTGCAATTCTCATTAAAAATAATAATAAAAGCGGTTCAAAGTTAAAAGCACATAGGCAAAAAACATGTATTAAAATCAGACAATTTAAGCCAAATATAACAGTTGAGCGATCATGCTAGAACCACGGAACTCGAGAATGCCTAACACCTTCTTCCGGGTTAACAGAATTCTTTATCCGAATTTCTGGTTTGCGGACTGTAATATAGAGTCGATATTTTCCTCGATTCGGGATTTAAACCGGTGACTTGGGACACAATAAATCTCCCAAGTGGCGACTCTGAATCTCTTAATAAATGAACCCCGTTTCGATTGTCCTTCAATTGGAAAAACTCCCTTTATTACGCCCTCTCGGGGGTGTAGTAGCAAAAAAAGGAGGTGTGACAGTTGTGAAGTGCATGTGAAAGAAATGGCAATATTTAATATTTGAGGAGTGTTGGCGCAAGTTATAAAATGAATTACTAAGTAAGAAATGAAAGAAAGAGAAGGAAATATTGAATTATTCCCTTGCCGAGATAATTGTGTAATTGTTGATATATTCCTTGCTTGGAATTTTATTGTTAATTGTTGTTCCCTTAATGGAATCCCGATTATTATCCAGTTTACTTCCTTTCCCCTTATCTGTGATTGTTGTTTGGGTGAGGAAGAGTGATAAAGCATGAAGGGTGATGTTGTGTATTGTTTGATATGGTAAGGAAAGAGTGTAAAATACGAAGGGTGATATCGTGCCATACGATGTGCCATTCCATACTGGTATCTATTGATTATATTGTGAGGAAAGAGAGAAAAAACATGAAGGGTAATACCGTGTACAATTTTATTATATTGCTTGGGTGAGGAAGGAGTAAAAGCACGAAGGGTGATGCCGTGCAAATTGTTGATTCCTTTTGATACTTGTTGCTATTATAATTTTGTTGTCTCCTTCTTTTATTGAATATTTCTATTTGAAACTGTTACCTCCCCATAGCATGTTCCCCCCCCCCCACATTGATTGGTTGCTTCCAGTACTTCCTTTGTTGTCTATATATATATATATACTTGAACTGCACAGGTTTTGTGACGAACCGACCCGTCGTCACATAAGCTACCGCCCCGTTTTCCCCGTTAAATGATTATTCATGTTTCAATATGTGTACTTGGTGAATTTGAGTCAATTCGGATCGAGTTTGGTAGGAAATGAGACAATTAGTCTCTTTAATGAAGGAATAGTTTGAAAAAGTCAAGTGGATGTTGACCTGTGAGTTAGAGGGCTCGGAATTGAATTCCGATGATTCGTTTAGCTCCGGGTGATGAATTGGGACTTAGGAGTGCGATCGGAATTGAATTTAGAGGTCCGGTGTAGAAATAGGCTTGAATTGGCGAAGATTGAATTTTTAGCGAATTCCGGTTGATAAGCGAGATTTTGATCCGAGGGTCGAAATGGAATTCCGAGAGTTGCAGTAGCTTCGTTAGGTGATTTTGGATATGTCCGCAAATTTTCGGGTCATTCGGACATCGTTTAGTTGGGTTTTTGATTGAATGAGAATTTTGAAAGTTTTAGTTTAACTTAGGCTTGAATCTGTCGTGATTTGATGATTTTTGTGTTTATGGACGTGTTTTGATGATTGGAACAAGTTCGTATGATGTTTTGGAGTGGGTTGGTGTTTTTGGTTGGGGTCCCGGGGGCCTCGGGGTGATTTCGGGTGATTAAACGGATCATTTTTGGTATTGAAGCATAGCAGATTTTCTGCTGAAGTGTTGCAGAGAAATTGCTCTATGCGATCGCATGGGGAGCATTGCGATCGCATAGAAGGTTCTGGAAGGGTGCCAAATTTATTCTATGCGATCGCGTAAGAGGCAGTGCGATCGCATAGCTTTGGAGATTTGTGTTGTGCGTTCGCAGAGGAGGCAATGCGACCGCGTAGTGTATTTGGGTTGTGTTATGCGATCGCATGGAGCGTAGTGCGATCGCATAAGAGAAAAACTGGGAGCTGGAAATTTGTGCTATGCGATCACAACCGCAGGGATGCGATCGCATAGAGTAAAAGTCAGGCCTGGACAGAATGTTTTAAGGACATTTCCCCAGCGACCCAACTCATTTCTTCCTCCATTTTTGAGCATCTTGGGGAGCATTTTGATGGGAAGTAAGAAGGTTTCGACGGGGAATTGATTGGAGGTAAGTTTTATGAGTTAAATACATGTTTTTATTCAAGATTCATCCATGGAATTCATGAGTTTATAGCAAAATTTCAAGAAATTAGGGCTTGGAACAAAAACTTTAAATTTAGGATTTGAAGGGCCATTTGTGGTCCGAATTGGGAGTTCTTGGTATGTATGGACTCGTGGCAAGACGAGGAGTCCGGAAATGTGAATTTTGGAATTTTTCGATACGTGAGCCCCGAGCTCGAGTTTTGCCAATTTCGTGTTTTAGAGTATTTTTCGAGTTCTTTCGATTGGGTTATGTCCCATTAGCACATTTTAACGTATTCCTTATGGTTTTGAGCAGATTCGACGCGTGAAGAGGTTAATTCAAGAGGAAAAGGTATAGCGGACTAATCCCGCGACCGGTTCGAGGTGAGTAATAGATGTAGATGATGACCTGAGGGTTTGAAACCCCGATATATCACACTGTGACGCTATGATGAGGCGAGAGACGTACTCTACGGTGAGTCTGGGGTCGATTGTGGTTGAGGACTGTAAACTAGTCAGACCGAATGATGTTGAACTATATCATTGGCTTGAAATTAGCCGGTAAACCTCCTACTTGGATGGTTATGGAGATATTTGGGGCTGTATGCCGATTATTTAGATCCCGTAGGGATTGTTATCACTGTTCCCATAACGTATAGTATGTTTCCTGATATTAGTCCTGAATTGAATACTGTATCGAAATGGCTAGTAAAACTCTAAGGTTTTAAACACCTAATTATAATTCTGATAATTGAAACTAAAAATGGTAAGTATGAGTGTGCATTCATGACTATGCATGGATCGGCTGCACGCCGCAGTGGGTGTGATATTATATTGCGCTTGGGCTGTAGGAGCCCCTTCGGAGTCTGAACCCCCACAGTGAGCGTTGGGTACCCATGGATCGGGCTACGCGCCGTAGAGATCATGTGCATTGCATTCATGCATTGATATATATATCTGCTGTATCTGTCTCTACAGGTTATTACACTGTTAAATGTGTAGGAGTACTTATTTTAGTTTCGTATTGTTGTATATTGGGAATTCCTACTTTCAAGTCATTATACATGTCTATTACCACTGAGTTGGAAGTACTCACTTTACTCCCTGCACCATGTGTGCAGATCCAGGTACTACAGGAGCTAGCTGAGTTTTTATGCTGTCTTCAAAGTTTCATTCGGAGTTGTCGAGGTAGCAGCCTGACGTCCGCAGGACCCGACTCCTCCCCTATCCCTTGTTATTGGTATTTTCGCATATTTCAGACTATGTATTATTACAGTCTTATTATACTGTACTGTTAGAGGCTCTAGACTCATGACCCCCAGGTCTTTGGGAGGTTTCTCAGTATTATTATGATATTTGGTTTGTTTATTTTATCAGCTAAACTTATAGCTTCACTTCTGTTAAAGATATTTAAATAAATTGGTTTTGGAGCTTCATGCTCGGGTTGAGAGTACAAATGGTCGGGCTTGCCTAGCAATTGTGTTGGGCACATCACGAACGGGTTTGGGGTCGTGACATGTTGGTATCAGAGCCTAGTTTACTAGGCCTCATGAGTCATGAGCCGGTTAGTAGAGTCTTGCGGATCGGTATGGAGACGTCTGTATTTATCCTCGAAAGGCTGTAGAACCTTTAGGAAATACTTCATATTCTTTAACTCTTGTCGTGCGGCCTTGTTGTTTCGAGAACTAAATTTATGTATTCTATTCTCTCGCAGATGGCGAGAACTCATGCTATCGGACGTGGCGGATGGCCACCATTGCCACCTGTTAGAGGCCGTGGACGCGGTCGTGGTCGGGGTCGAGGTAGGGAAGCAAGGGCAATACCAGTTGACCCACCAGTTGCCCCTATTCAGGACCAGCCTCCAGTTGTTGATGCTCCAGCAGCACCTGTTCAGGCATCGGCAGTGCCTATTGTGATTCCTGGTCTTCAGGAGGCTTTAGCTCAGATTTTATCTGTCTGCACTGGTCTGGCTTAGGTAGTTTCAGCCTCTACTGCCGCAGCTACTTCTCAAATCGGGGGTGATCATCGGACTCCCGCAGCTCGCACACCCGAGCCAGTCGTACAGGGATTACAGACACCAGAGGCAGCCCCAGCTCAGCCAGTGGCACCGGTTGCCCCAGTTGCGCCAGTCGCACCAGCCCCAGGGTATATTGTTCCGGTTATGCCGGACGACGATCAGCGTCGACTTGAGAGGTTTGGTAGACTTCAGCCTCCGAAATTCAGCGGTACTGAGGGCGAAGATGCCCAGGAATTTCTAGACAAGTGTTAGAGGATGCTTCGCACTGCAGGGATATTAGAGTCTAGTGGGGTTTGTTTTACCACCTTCTAGTTCTCAGGACCAGCATTTGCATGGTGGGAGGAATTTGAGAGGCGTAGGCCTACAGGAGCAGCACCCCTTACTTGACAGCAGTTCACCACTCTCTTTTTGGAGAAATATGTGCCGCAGTCTCGCAGAGAGGAGCTGCGCCGACAATTTGAGTGGTTAGTCCAGGGTGATACGAGTTGAAGTATACGCAGTTGGCTAGACATGCTACCTGGATGATCCCGACAGATCGAGAAAGGATCAGGAGGTTCGTGGATGACCTCAACTATTCGACTCGCATTTTGATGACTAGGGAGAGGGTGGTAGCAGCTTCATTCGAGGAGGTAGTTGATATGGCTCGTCAGATTGAGGCAGATCGTCGCCGAGAGCGTGATGAGAGGGAGGCTAAGAGGCCTCGAGGTTCAGGTAGCTACAGTGGTGCTCCATCTAGGGGCCAGTTCCAGCAGGGCAGAGGTCGTTCTTTTAGGCCTCATCAGACAGGTCGCCCAGAGTACAGTGGGACTTCTTCCGGCCGTGGCCGTCAGGGATACCAGCAGGGCCAGTCTTCACTCAGTGCCCTTCCAGCTCAGAGTTCTACTCCTGCCTCTTCAGCCCAGGGTTCATCTGCAGCGAGGGGTTCTCATCAGTTCTCTTCTCCAGCACAGGGCAGATGCTATGAGTGTGGTGAGTTTGGCCACCTGAGGAGACAGTGTCCTCGGTTTCAGCGTAGTCGGTCTCAGCAGAGGGATCAGCCCTCCTATTCTACTCCATCTACTTCAGCACCATCCCAGTCAGGTAGGGGTGGAGGTCAGTCAGCTAAGGGTCGCCCTAGGGGCAAAGATCGATCTAGTGGTGGTCAGGCTCGGTTCTATGCACTTCCCGACAGGAGAGACGCTGTTGCATCAGATGCAGTGATCACAGGTATTATCTCAGTTTGCCACAGGGATGCTTCTGTTTTATTTGATCCCGGGTCTACATACTCCTATGTGTCTTCATATTTTGCCCATCATTTGGGTACGACCCGTGGTTGTCTTGCATTGCCTGTTCATGTAACTACCCCGGTGGGTGATACTATATTTGTGGATCACGTATATCGATCCTGCCTTGTTACTATTGAGGGTCTGGAGACCCGAGTTGATTTGCTGTTGTTGGGTATGGTAGACTTTGATGTGATTCTGAGTATGGATTGGCTATCTCCGTACCATGCTATTCTGGACTGTCATGCAAAGACAGTTACGTTGGCCATTCCGGATATTCCAAGAATTGAGTGGCGAGGTTCGACTGATTACGTTCCCAGCAGGGTGATCTCTTTCTTAAAGGCCCAGCGGATGGTTGAAAAAGGATGCCTATCATATTTGGCATTTGTGAGGGATGTGGGAGCTGAGACTCCTATTATTGATTCTGTTCCAGTCGTGCGGGATTTTCCAGATGTGTTTCCAGCAGACCTGCCGGGCATGCCGCCGGACAGGGATATTGATTTTTGTATTGATCTGGTGCCGGGCACTCAGCCCATCTCTATTCCTCCATATCGTATGGCACCTGCTGAGTTAAAAGAATTGAAGGAGCAGCTTCAGGAGCTCCTAGATAAGGGGTTTATTTGTCCTAGTGTGTCATCGTGGGGTGTACCGGTCTTATTTGTGAAGAAGAAAGATGGCACAATGAGAATGTACATTGATTACAGGCAGTTGAACAAGGTGACAGTGAAGAATAAGTATCCACTACCCCGTATTGATGATTTGTTTGATCAACTTCAGGGAGCGAGGGTGTTCTCGAAGATTGATCTTCGTTCAGGCTATCACCAGCTGAAGATTAGGGATTTTGATATTATGAAAATAGCTTTCAGAACGAGATATGGGCATTATGAGTTTCTAGTCATGTCTTTTGGGCTAACAAATGCCCCAGCTGCATTCATGCATTTGATGAACAGTGTGTTCCGGCCGTATCTGGATTCCTTTGTCATTGTGTTTATTGATGACATTCTGGTGTACTCGTGTAACCAGGAGGAGCATGCTCAGCATTTGAGAGTTGTATTGCAGAGATTGAGGGAAGAGAAGCTCTATGCAAAATTTTCCAAGTGTGAGTTCTGGCTTGAGTCTGTAGCTTTTCTGGGTCACGTGGTGTCTCGTGATGGTATACAGGTTGACCCGAGGAAGATAGAGGCAGTGCAGAGTTGGCCTAGACCGTCTTCAGCTACAGAAATTTGGAGTTTTCTAGGTTTGGAAAGGTATTATCGCCGGTTCGCTCAGGGATTTTCATCTAATGCTTCGTCCCTGACCAAGTTGACGCAGAAGGGAGAACCGTTTGTATGGTCGGATGAGTGCGAGGAGAGCTTTTAGAAGCTCAAGGCAGCTTTGACCACAGCTCCAGTGTTAGTATTGCCATCAGAATCAGGTTCCTACACCGTGTATTTTGATGCTTCGAGAGTTGGGATTGGTTGTGTGTTGATGCAGGAGGGTAAAGTTATTGCTTATGCTTCTCGACAGTTGACGTCTCATGAGAAGAACTACCCTGTTCATGATTTAGAGTTAGCTGCCATAGTTCATGCCTTGAAGATTTGGAGGCATTATTTGTACGGTGTGTCCTGTGAGGTGTATACTGATCATCGCAGTCTCCAGCACTTGTTCAAACAGAAGGATCTAAATTTGAGGCAGCGAAGATGGCTTGAGTTGCTCAAGGATTATGACATCACCATTTTATATTATCCGGGGAAGGCCAATGTAGTGGCTGATGCTTTGAGCCGAAAGGTGGTTAGTATGGGCAGCCTGGCGTATATTCCAGTTGGGGAGAGACCCTTTGCAGTGAATGTTCAGACGTTGGCCAATCGGTTAGTGAGGTTGGATATTTCAGAGCCCAGCAGGGTGTTGGCTTGCGTTGTTTCTCGGTCTTCCTTATATGATCGCATTCGTGAGCGCCAGTATGATGATCCACACTTGCTTGTCCTTAAGGACAGAGTTCAGCATGATGATTCCAGGGATGTTGCTATTGATAGTGATGGTGTGTTGAGGATGCAGGGCCGGATTTGCGTGCCTAATGTGGATGGCCTTCGGGAGTTGATATTGGAGGAGGCCCATAGCTCACGGTATTCTATCCATCCAGGTGCTGCGAAGATGTATCAGGATTTGAGACAGCATTACTAGTGGAGGAGGATGAAGAAGGATATTGTGAGTCATGTAGCCCGGTGCCTCAACTGTCAGCAGGTCAAGTATGAGCATCAGAGGCCCGGTGGCGTGTTTCCGCGTATTGATATTCCCAAGTGGAAATGGGAGAGGATACTATGGACTTTGTTAGTGGTCTCCCTCGGACAGCGAGGAAGTTTGATTCAGTTTGGGTGATTGTGGATAGGCTGACCAAGCCTGCACACTTCATTCCTGTGTGTACTAGATATTCCTCGGAGCGGTTAGCAGAGATCTTCATCCGTGAGATTGTGAGATTGCATGGGGTCCCAGTGTCTATTATATCAGATAGAGGTACTCAGTTTACTTCGCAGTTCTGGAGGACATTTCAGTGAGAGTTGGGTTCACAGGTAGAGTTGAGCACTGCATTTCATCCTCAGACGGACGGACAGTCCGAGCGTACCATTCAGATCTTGGAGGACATGTTGCGTGCCTGTGTTATTGACTTTGGAGGTTCTTGGGCTGATTACTTGCCTCTTGTGGAGTTTGCGTACAACAACAGTTACCAATCCAGCATTCAGATGGCGCCATATGAGGCTTTATATGGTAGGTGGTGTAGATCTCCCGTTGGTTGGTTTGAGCCCGGCGAGGCTAGGCTATCAGGGACAGAGTTGGTCCAGGATGCCTTAGATAAGGTGAAGGTGATTCAGGAGAGACTTCGCACAGCTCAATCGCGTCAGAAAAGTTATGCGGACCGGAAGGTCCGAGATGTATCCTATTCGGTGGGCGAGAAGGTTTTGCTGAAGGTATCACCTATGAAAGGCGTCGTGAGATTTGGAAAGAAAGGGAAGCTGAGTCCGAGGTTCATTGGTCCTTTGAGGTACTCAGGAGGATTGGAGAGGTGGCATATATGCTTGCTTTGCCACCCAGCCTATCGGGAGTTCATCCGGTATTTTACGTGTCTATGCTCCGGAAGTATGTTGGGGACCCATCTCATGTGTTGGACTTCAGTACAGTTCAGCTGGATGATGACTTAACTTATGATATGGGGCCTGTAGCTATTTTGGATCGACAGGTTCGAAGATTGAAGTCTAAGGATATAGCTTCGGTGAAGGTGCAGTGGAGAGGTCGGCCCGCGGAGGAGGCTACTTGGTAGGCCGAGCGGGAGATGCGGAGCAGATATCCTCACTTGTTTGAGACTCCGGGTATGTTTCTTGACCCGCTCGAGGACGAGCGTTTGTTTTAGTTGGGGAGAATGTGACGACCCGACCCGTCGTCATGTAAGTTACCGCCCCGTTTTCCCCGATAAATTCTTATTCATGTTTCAATATGTGTACTTGGTGAATTTGAGTCAATTCAGATCGAGTTTGGTAGGAAATGAGACGATTAGTCTCTTTAATGAAGGAATAGTTTGAAAAAGTCAACTGGATGTTGACCTGTGAGTTAGAGGGCTCGGAATTGAATTCCGATGATTCGGTTAGCTCCGGGTGATGAATTGGGACTTAGGAGTGCGATCGGAATTAAATTTGGAGGTCCGGTGTAGAAATAGGCTTGAATTGGCGAAGATTGAATTTTTAGCGAATTCCGGTTGATAGGCGAGATTTTGATCCGAGGGACGGAATGGAATTCCGAGTGTTACAGTAGCTTCGTTAGGTGATTTTGGATATGTCCGCAAATTTTCGGGTCATTCGGACATCGTTTAGTCGGGTTTTTGATTGAATGAGAATTTTGAAAGTTTTAGTTTAACTTAGGCTTGAATCCGTTGTGATTTGATAATTTTTGTGTTTATGGACGTGTTTTGATGATTGGAACAAGTTCATATGATGTTTTGGAGTGAGTTGGTGTTTTTGGTTGGGGTCCCAGGGGCCTCGGGGTGATTTCGGGTGATTAAACGGATCATTTTTGGTTTTGAAGCGTAGCAGATTTTCTGCTGAAGTGTAGCGATTGCATAGAAGGTTTTGGAAGGGTGCCAAATTTATTCTATGCGATCGCATAAGAGGCAGTGCGATCGCATAGCTTTGGAGATTTGTGTTGTGCGTTCGCAGAGGAGGCAATGCAATCGCGTAGTGTATTTGGGTTGTGCTATGCGATCGCATGGAGCGTAGTGCGATCGCATAAGAGAAAAACTGGGAGCTGGAAATTTGTGCTATGCGATCGCAACCGCAAGGATGCGATCGCATAGAGTAAAAGTCAGGCCTGGACAAAATGTTTTAAGGACATTTCCCCAGCAACCCAACTCATTTCTTCCTCCATTTTTGAGCATCTTGGGGAGCATTTTGACGGGAAGTAAGATGGTTTCGACTGGGAATTGATTGGAGGTAAGTTTTATGAGTTAAATACATGTTTTTATTCAAGAATCATCCATGGAATCCATGAGTTTATAGCAAAATTTCAAGAAATTAGGGCTTGGAGCAAAAACTTTAAATTTAGGATTTGAAGGGCCATTTGTGGTCCGAATTGAGAGTTCTTGGTACGTACGGACTCGTGGCAAGACGAGGAGTCCGGAAATGTGAATTTCGGAATTTTTCGAGATGTGAGCCCCGGGCTCGGGTTTTGCCAATTTCGTATTTTTGAGTATTTTCGAGTTCTTTCGATTGGGTTATATCCCATTAGGACATTGTAACGTATTCCTTATGGTTTTGAGCAGATTCGACGCGCGAAGAGGTTAATTCAAGAGGAAAAGGCATAGCGGACTAATCCCGCGACCGGTTCGAGGTGAGTAATAGATGTAGATGATGACCTGAGGGTTTGAAACCCCGGTATATCACACTGTGACGCTATGATGAGGCGAGACACGTACTCTACGGTGAGTGCGGGGTCGATTGTGGTTGAGGACTGTAAACTAGTCCGACCGAATGATGTTGAACTATATCATTGGCTTGAAATTAGCCGGTAAACCTCCTACTTGGATGGTTATGGAGATATTTGGGGCTGTATGCCGATTATTTAGATCCCGTAAGAATTGTTATCACTGTTCCCATAACGTATAGTATGTTTCCTGATATTAGTCCTGAATTGAATATTGTATCGAAATGGCTAGTAAAACTCTAAGGTTTTAATCACCTAATTAAAATTCTGATAATTGAAACTAAAAATGGTAAGTATGATTGTGCATTCATGACTATGCATGGATCGGGCTGCACGCCGCAACGAGTGTGATATTATATTGCGCTTGGCCTGTAGGAGCCCCTCCGGAGTCTGAACCCCCACAGTGAGAGCCGGGTACCCATGGATCGGGCTACGCGCCGTAGAGATCATGTGCATTGCATTCATGCATTGATATATATATCTGATGTATCTGTCTCTACAGGTTATTAGACTGTTAAATGTGTAGGAGTACTGATTTTAGTTTCACATTGTTGTATATTGGGAATTCCTACTTTCAAGTCATTATACATGTCTATTACCACTGAGTTGGAAGTACTCACTTTACTCCCTACACCATGTGTGCAGATCCAGGTACTACAGGAGCTATCTGAGTTTTTCTGCTGTCTTCAGAGTTTCATTCGGAGTTGTCGAGGTAGCTGACTGACGTCCGCAGGACCCGACTCCTCCCCTATCCCTTGTTATTGGTATTTCCGCATATTTCAGACTATGTATTATTACAGTCTTATTATACTGTACTGTTAGAGGCTCTAGACTCATGACCCCCAGGTCTTTGGGAGGTTTCTCAGTATTATTGGGATATTTGGTTTGTTTATTTTATCAGCTAAACTTATAGTTTCACTTCTGTTAAAGATATTTAAATAAATTGGTTTTGGAGCTTCATGCTCGGGTTGAGAGTACAAATGGTCGGGCTTGCCTAGCAATTGTGTTGGGCGCCATCACGACCGGGTTTGGGGTCGTGACAGGTTTATTTGATTGTCTGGTTCTAGCCTCGTCACTACTTCGTCGGGGTTAGGCTAGGCACTTACCAGCACATGGGGTCGGTTGATTGGTGGGTGTGAGAAGTCAGACTAGTGAGACACCGAGGTAGACTTGCAGGCATTTGCGGGCCCGGCATCTCCTTTATCTTTCTTTTCAGTCTGTTGTCTATTATATTCGGGACAAACAGTTACATTTTCTTTCAGACATTGTATTTAGTAAATCTTAGTAGTTCGTGAGCATTGTAACACCAGTCTTGGGTAGAGGCTTTCGTTGACTTTTCCACATTTCTATTCAGTTTTCTATAATTTGAGACTTCCGCTTATGATTTTAATTCTGTTGCTTTTATTTTAAATGTTGATAATTAATAAAAAAAATTACGTGGTTGATGAAAAGTAATTAAGTTTGGCTTGCCTAACTCTTATTAGTAGGCGCCATCACGACCCCCGAGGGTGAAAAATCCGGGTCGTGACAAGAAGACATTAGAAGAACATTTTCAGGTGATTGAGGGTGGGTGATATAATGAGATTTGGTAGAGATTCCAAGATTAAACAACCAAATCGATAAACGAAAAATTTAATAATTTGAGAATTCGAGGAAAATAGAAATAAATAGCACTAGAATTAATATTGAAGAGAAGAGAATCACTCAAATCGCTGAATGAGAGAGAGAAAGAGAAAATTGAAGGAGAAAGGAGACGAAGAGGGGAACCAATACTTTGGAGGTTAGTTCTGCCCGCTGAAAATTTCCGGCAT
>MU699716.1:0-25840 GCA_026770625.1 Nicotiana glauca | reverse complement strand
GGGGGGGGGGGGGGGGGGGGGGGGGGAGATGTCATTTATGTTAGGGTTTTAATTTGGTGGGGTAGATGATATGGCAGTTGACATAGATAAATTGATGGGGTCAGCTGCCACAATGAAGGGGCGTTAGGGGTAGTTTTGTAAACTTTGTTAACGGTAGGGACGAGAATGACCAAAAGTGTAATGGGTGGCACAAGCAACCAATAAACAATATATATACATACATACTATATTAAAAGCACGAAGGCCTTTAGTAAAATATTGTTCAACTTTTTTTGCCCTTGAAATGTTATTTTGTACTAGACAAAATAGTCATTTTAATTATTTTTCTAATATTTAGGAATATGCATTTAATCAATTTTTAAATATTTATGACTTTGAAATCAATTAGGTATTTTGTATTATATCCTTCCTTATTTGAACTACTAATATAACTTATTTAATTTGTACTATTACTTGTAGGAGAGATTTTGACGAACACGGGATGTAGTGAGACATATCACTTCTTCCCAAATTTTTGTTAATTTCCTCTATTTATTTTGTTACTAATTTAATCACTTAGACTAAATTATATTAGGAATAAATTTATTAATTAAAAAATAACATAATAATGAACAATAAATATATAGATTTTACTACATACTAAATACCCATTATTCTTATGTCGTCCTACGCATTTGAATTTGAGTCTCTTTTCCAAAAATAAACATGCAAAACAATGGTAATTATACTTGAGTCCCAAAAACACGACTATAAAAGAACTTTCTTTTATGTATATTTAACTTTGTCTACTTTCTTCATTAATAAAAGAATAATGTTAAAAAATTTCTAAGAGCCCTTAGTATTTAACTTTTACTAATTACTATTAGAAGGTCAAATCTTAATTAGCATTCACATTTGACAAAATATTAATTTAAGTAATTTTTCTAAATTGTAGCAATAGTAATTTAATTAGGTTTCTAATATTTTGAAATAGTCACTTAATTGTTTCCTAATACTTAATCTAGAAAATTATGTTATTTAGTTGGAGTCCTTCGTATAAACCACATTTAGATTTAGGTATTGAATTCCAATCACTTCAGGAGTTCTTTTTAATACTCCCTCCGTTTCAATTTATGTGAACTCATTTGACTGGGTACGGAATTTAAGAAAAAAGAAAAGACTTTTGAACTTGTGGTGTAAAATGAGGCACAAATATTTTGTGTGGCTATAAATTATTGCATAAAGGTAAATTATTTCCAAATAAGGAAAGTGGTCATTCTTTTTTATACAGACCAAAAAGGAAATAGGTTCACATAAATTAAAACAGATGGAGTATTAGTTTTACGAATATCTATTTTGTTATAGAATCTTAGTAGTCCTTATTTTCCTTTTCATGGTTTATTTAGCAGTCCTTTTTTTCTTCTTCCAGGTTTAGGAGTCTTTTCAAGGTTTATGATTATTTCTTTTAAATAACAAAATAGTCATTCGATTATTTTTCTTATATTTAAAATTTTGCTATTAACTAACTTTTCTGATGTTAAATCATGTTTGGGAGTAAAAGAAAATATCTGGCAATCACAGATTCAACGGCATAGACGGTGTTTGTCTTAGTTTATAAGCTGGTCAAAATAGCTTATAAGCCTTTTTCAGCTTATCTACGCATTTGGTAAAGTTAAAGTGCTTATAAGCCAAAAATAAGCCAAAAACCATAAGCTGATCACCCCCAGCTTATGAATTTTTACCTTATAAGCACTTTAAGTTTGACCAAGATTTTTACTATTTTATCCTTAAAATATTGATTTTTAGAACAAGACTCCTTCATCGATACTCATTGCCTCATGTATTTTTTCAACCTAAACCTCCCGCCTCTTTAAGTTTGCAATTCTCATTGACTATTTAAATAAATAAATTATTTATTCCTTTGTATATTTGTATCTATGTAATTTTGTATTAATTTTTGAACTGTATGTAATAAATGAGGATACATCAAATTTTTGGTGTATTGCTTTCTAAGTGTTATGGTCATGAAGACAATGTTTGTTTCTCTATTGTCACGACCCAAATTTTTCACCCTCGGGGTCGTGATGGCGCCTACTCGTAGAAGTTAGGCAAGCCACGAAATGTAGAAATTTTTAACTCATTCATTTTAATCCTTTTAACAACTTAAATTAATACGTGATCAATATTTAAATAATAGCGGAAGTCTTAGTCAAATTAAATACTAAAATCAGTACGAGAATGCCAATATATGCCTCTACCCGAAAATCGGTGTAACAATATCCAGGGACTGTCTATGAGTGCTACATACAATGTCTGGAAAAGAAAATACAGTCTGTCTCGGAAACAAGTGAAAACAGAACATATAAATAGATAGAAGAGAACGCTGGGCCTGCAGATGCCTGCAGGACTACCTCGGACTCTCTTGCTGGACTGAAGGCTGGCTCCCCGAGTACTACTGCCCAAGTGTTGCTCCGGTATCTGCACATAGTGCAGAGTGTAGCATCAGCACAACCGACCCCATGTGCTGGTGAGTGTCTAGCCTAACCTCGGCGAAGTAGTAACGAGGCTAGGACCAGACTACCAAATAAACCTGTGTAGTTATATAATAGACAATGGAAAGTAAAACGGAATAAACAAATAGAGATGGGAAAGGGAAACATGCTTCGGGGAAACAACAGGTAAAAACAGAATATCAAGAGAATTATAGGGAACCAAAATCCAACTACTAACAAAGATAAGGAAAACAAAGGTAGATTTCACTTTCAGTTCACATCTTGTTGCAGGCGTCCAACCCGATTCCATTTCATATATCTCATGGTAGGCGTATCACCCGCTCCCATTTCATGTATCTTGTGGTAGGAGTACCACCCTCTCCCATTTCATTATCTTGTGGTAGGCATACCACCCGCTCCCATTTCATTATATCTTGTGCTAGGCGTGCCACCCGCTCCCATTTCATTATATCTTGTGGTAGGCGTACCACCCGCTCCCATTTACAAGCCAACAATAATCACAAGGAATCCTGGCAAGGGAAGAGAAGTAACGTAATAACTTCCCGGCAAGGGAACAATACTATCAAACAAACATCCCGGCAAGGGAACATTAACAAGAAAACAAACATCCCGGCAAGGGAACAATGATGATAATAGCATATGAAGTACAATAAACCACAACGAAGTCACAACAATTATTGTGAGCACGTGATTTTTGCCCTATGTGAATTACTCTCAAAAATTCAAAATAAAATATTTTTTTTTTGTTTGCTATTTTGTGGATTTTGTGGTATTGTAAGTTATTTGTTTGTATTTGTATGTGTGCGTGTTTATTGGATTAATTAATAAGAAAATTAAAAAATAGGTCGCATTTTGCATTTAAGATTTAATTATACATTTCGGAATTAATTAAATAATAATTATTTTACGAGAATAAAAAATTACAAAAAATAATGTACTTTGCATTTTTAGCATTTAATGTCAAATCATGTTATTTTCTTTTAAATTGGTATTTAACTATGTGTGATAATTATTATTCAACATTAATTAGTATTTTTTTAAGTTGATTGGGGTTTATAATTTCATTTAAGACTTTGGTTTTAATTTTGGAAAAAATAATTCAAGAAGAAAATAAAAGAAAATTGACAAAAAAGAGAAAGGAAGTGCAATTGGGCCAAATTCACCTGGCCCAATTGATTTTCGCCTGAAACACACCCCTTACCCGCCCAAAACACCCCTTTTACCCGGTCCAAAGCGGCCAGTCTTAGAGACAGGCGAAATGACGTAGTATGATGATGAAACTACGTCGTTTCGTCGTCAAAAGATCTCAATCGTTGATCTCACACAATCCAATGGTCCCAAAACCCCCAACCATCACCTGTATCCACTTAACCAAACCTGACCCGTTCCCATATCGACCCCCTCACTAAACCAAACGACGGCGTCCCCTATAAGGGAATTGATCCAAGCCATTGATCTCACTTGATCGAACGGCTTGGATCCAATCCCTACTTAGGTATATAAGGGATCTAATAGACCCCAGCCCCCTAAAGCACCCCCTCCTCATTCTCTCTCAAGCCTCATCTCTTTCAGAGACGAGGAACCCTAGCATCCGCCCTGAAAATCCCCCGCCTTAAGCCGGCGGCGCCGGTTCCGATGACCACCAAAATAACAGCCCTCAACCACCTTGACCTCCCCATCCCAAATCCCTAAATAGATAACCTCGAATCCTAGTAGAGCCTCTCGAATGTTAAATCTAAGAACAAACCCTAAAATCCCTAAGTCCCAAATTAGTCAAATGGTTGAAGGTTTGAGGCCGGGATGGAGTTTAATTGTGTGTTCTCGTTTGAGAACACTCGATTAAGGCCCGTTTCGGCTTCAAATTCAAGTTGAAATTTCAAGTGGGATGGATTTGAATGGTCTGAAACTTTAAACTATTTCTGTTTCTTTATTTTTTTTCGTTGTTGTTATTGTTTGATTAATTTCGTTGAAATCCGTCCTTTTCGTCAATTATTTCTTCCTCCTTTTTCGGACCTTTTTCTTGGTCCAGTTTTCATCAATTGTTGCTAGCATATGCTATAGACTTTTGAATCGATTAAATAGGTCTGTCCATTAGTTTGATTTCATAGTCAATTGGACTTTGTTGAGATCACTCGAATCTCCTGTATCTCCAAATTATCATGGTTGAATTGTCTGGTTCGATTTTTGTATGTGTCTGTTGGTTAAGAAGAGTCAATAGGTCAATTCCATTAGCTGTAAACCTAAACCTGGTTTTCCTTTGGCCAAAATTGACCCAGGTTGGTTCCGAAATTAATTAGCAAGGTTATTTGATTAATGAGAGGTTTGGGGTGTAATTCACAAGAGGAAATGAATCAGAATTAAGTGGGATGCCATCTGGTTTGTCAGGGCATGCCTGAGTTTAAAATTCAGGCTGCCCATACTTAATTGAATTTAATAATAGGGGACAGTCAGTAGTGGTTCAGGGAATATGATGGGGTTCAGTTTCTTAAATTGTTTAAGTGTTTCATGAGCTGGAAAGGGGTGGGAATTCAGGTATAAAGATAGGGGGGACTTCCTAAAAGAAGTGGAGTTTTTTTTAGAGTTGGAGAGAGTTCTTGAGTCAATGAATTCTTAGAGATCAGTTTTAGAGAGTTTAGAAAATTTGAATAGCTGGAAAAAAACACAGTTCTGGAATCAGTTTTCAGATAGTTAAAAGAGAGAGATCAGTTTTGAGAGTTGGAGAATTCGAAAAACATTGAAAGATATTGAGCTTAAGGCATTCAGTCTTAAGGATCATTTTTGGAGAGTTAAAGAAAGAACTTGAAGAGTTTTGACAAAGATTAAAACAGGGAGAGATCATTGTTTCATTGGAGTTCTTTTGTGCTTCATTGATCTCATTTTCCTGATTTAAGTTCTCCAGACTGATCTCAAGTAATTTTGGGGTCTAATTGAGGTTACTGGGATTAAGTCTTGGCCTGTTAAAGACTGCAAGGGTACTCTAGGTTCATTTACTAGGTTCATTTGCGAGTTTGTTTGGTCTATTTTTGATGCTGTTCGTCTACTACTGTGCTTGGGATTAGTGGTATCATTTTTGGATTTCAAATTGTCCTCCTGTTGCTGCCACTTGATGTGTTGCTGCTGCTGATTACTCCTTCTTCTTCTTGTATTTCCATTATCCAGGTACTTCCTTTAATCTATATAAGCTTTGATGAAGCCATTTACTTTGATTTGAAGAGAAATGAAGTAAAGAGTTTATTGAAGTCGAATCTTGAGTTTGGTTCCATCTCTGTTCAATTTAATGCGTAAAAATGGTCTGTTTACCTGAAGTTTGATGTAGTTTGTATAACTGGATTAGTTTAGGACTGTTTTTGTAAGTAATTTGGACCGGTGGAACTTTTAATATGTAATGACTTGTGTGGAAAATATGTATGAACAAAGGACATGCTGAACTCTTAGTTAATGTAGTTTTTTTAGCATTAGGTGTATACTCGTGTATCTGGAGATCATTCTCGTTAAGTACTAGTAGTAATTAATTTGAATCAGTTTCCTGTTAGCTTAGCTAATTTCCATTCGAGACTTCAAATTGGTTTAACGTGTAAATCTTTCAAAAATTAAGAAGAAAGGTCAACAATCAGGCAGATCCGGATAGCCTTAAATTCGATTTCAACCAGTTTTTTTGTCTCATTAAACAACCCATACGTATAGCTTAAATCAATTGAATTTGTTTTACTCATTTAACTAGGCAATGTTTTCTCTTATTTATTTAACCATATATGAATATTTTAAAAATGCATGAATCAAAATTAGCGGGCCGGTAGTGGCATACACTTAAAACTGATAGTACATAATTAAGCCTACCATGTTGTAAAAATCTATATGTTAGACTAAGGTTCAAATAGAAAATGACAGAGGTTTAGGCACCTTTAAGAATCCCAACGTGACAATCTTTTTGTTCTAGGCCTGAACTCATTTTTAGGCCCAATACCAGACGAGATTTGTCCCTTTGCAAAGTTACACGATTTCTCTTTTATTTAGGCTGTTTCGTCAAAGTCCGGTCTGCTAGGATTGTGGTTGGCTATTAAAGTGTTGCTTTGACTTGATATTTTGACACCTTCAATAATGGTTTCTAACAATGTTAATGGGTTAGGATTTTTAGAGACATATAAAGATAGAAAATTATAGTTGCTTTTAGATTTGCCCTTTTAAAAATAGTAAATAAGATGAGCCTCGCTAAACAAAATACATAAATTGCGGGGCCCTCATTAAATGCTTATATTAAAATACTTAGACTTCAGGATGGGCCGTTTAACGAATTTCACGGCCTTCCCCAAGGATAATAACACGTTAGTTGCTTTAGATTCGTTAGTTAATAAATTTTACCTTCCTAAATACGAGTGTACATTTATGTGACCCAAATCCAAATCTCAGAGAAGGCGAAATGTGTCAAAAATCGCGGGTGGATTTATGTGACGCGGTTCGAGACATATTTTCACGACGTTGCAATTCTCTACAATAATAATAATAAAAGCAGTTAATAGTTAAAAATACATAGGTCAAAACATGTACTAAAATCAAATAAAATAGCCAAATGTAGCAGTTGAGCGACCGTGCTAGAACCATGGAACTCGGGAGTGCCAAACACCTTCTCCCAGGTTAACAGAATTCCTTACTCGGATTTTTGGTTCGCGACTGTCAAACAGAGTCAAAACTTTTCCTCGATTCGATATTCAAACTGGTGACTTGGGTCACCATAAATCTTCTAAGTGGAGACTCTGAATCTCTTAATAAACGAATTCCATTTCGATTGTCCTTTAATTGAAAAAACTCCTTATGCCTTTGCGGGTATAGGTAAAAAGGAGGTGTGACAGCTCTGGCGACTCTGCTGGGGTCACCCAGGACTTCTGGTTCAGGGTTTAAGAATTCGAGCTTAGTATAATTGTTATATTTGGCTTTATCTGATTTTCCTCTATGTTTCATACTAAATGTGCTAAGTGCTTTACCGCTTTGATATTATCTGAACTGTATATAAACTATGCCGAAACCCTTCTCTTCTCACCTCCGGGGATGTGCTTACTGGTTGAGACTCCCTATTCTGTTAGTGTCATACCCTGAAATAAGAAGAGGCCGGATAATTTACAAAACCGGATGATCTCGTGGGTCCCCGGTACGTAGCCCCCTCCTTGACTCGAGTTGTCCGCTCGGGTACACTGTTTAGAACACATACTCAGGATTTGAACCTAGAATAACTTGACCTCATGTCGGATCCCTAGTAGGAACGCTTATTTGCATCATGTGCATTTGAATTAGGGGACTCAACACAGGGGTTGCGTCCGTCTAGGACATGTAACCTGAAATGCAAACACCATCTTGATGCATCTTACGTGCATTTATTTGTCTCGGACATGCATGCTGACCGCTTTGGAGTGTTTGGGAAAATTGAAAAAGAGAGAAATAGTAGTGTGGAGAGCTAGTTATCTATTTTTAGAAAAATAACCAATGTCAAAATAGTGTTGAAACTCTGCCGAATTTTTGAAAAAAAAAAGGGAAAAGAAAATTTGTTTTCAAAAAATGATTTGTTTTGTTGGTCGAGAAAAAGAAAAACTAAAGAGTTTTATTTTCAAATAGTTTGTTGAAAAAGAAAATACAAAAAGAGTTTTATCTTCCGAAATAATGTATTTGTCAATAAAAAAGAGTCTTGTTTTCCGAAAATAAGGAGTTTTATTGGCAGAACTACGTAAGTTTGATTCTCACAGGATGTGTTATACGTAGGCAACTCATATCAGGTTCAACTATTTGGAAAAAGTATTTGAAAAAAATTAATTATTAAAATAAAAAAAAAGAAATTTTTTTATAGGGTAAATAAATGTCTGTTTTTCATAAGTAAGGTGACGACATTCTTGTCTAAAATAGACGAATGTCCCCAAAAGGACGCCGGAAGACCGTTTTTGCAAGAACAACCGCTTTTGGTCATTTCTCAAAATTTTGACCGGTTAGCAAACACAGCCTTTAAATCTTCTTCGAAATGCTGAAAAGGCCGTATTGACAAGACCGGATATTTTATGAAATTTTTGAGAAAACAGTGATGATTTTCTGTTAGTCTATTTTAGGCTGTATTGCCATTTTGATGTTAGATTCTTTTGGAGTCCGTTAATATTGTAATAGAATGTGTCGTAATAAATACATTTTTCTATTATGAAAAAGTTGAAAAGAAAAATCCAATTTTTTATTTATTAGTCATTTGGCACTTATATGCCAGAACTACGCACGGTCTGATTCATGCGGGGTTATAATACGTAGGCAATCTCCATAGGATTCGACCACAACTATATATATATATATATGAAAAAAAAGAGTAATAATAAGGACTGACTGAGTCCATTCTAACATGTCTTGTTTCGAATTGTGAAGAAAGTTGAGGTGGTCGGTTTGGGTAACTCTTCTCTACAACACAAAGGCAAAAAGCAATGGCAGAGAACAACAGAACTGAGTTGTTGGATACTGGTGCCAGAAAGCAGTTGGTCGAACATGGCAACGGGTTGGTAGAGGAGGTAAAAATGTTGAGACAACATGTGGCGAATATATGTATCGGGCATGGATGATCGGGAAAGCACCACCCCCGCCACCACCCATCTTCTTAGATGCTGTCCTTACACAAACTTTGGACACAATGCCAGGCGATCCTCCACATTCTCCATATTTACCCGCTTACCACAGTTTTCCCAACCACCCTAGTGGCTCACTCACTCGTCATCCAACTATCTTTTCCCAAAAATGCCCTCCTGTCACATCCACTATCCCCGACAAAAAGCATCCACCCAAGGATCATGATGCCTAGTATTACCCCTCCGAGGTCGCTCATAAGGTTTCTAACTCGCACAAGCAGGGCCCACAGGATGAGCCCCATGTTGAAAATGAAAGGTTCACAGGAATAGAAAGGCTAGATGGGGTACCTAAGATGCTGAGAGGCATAGAACAGTCCTTAAGGAACAAGCAAGAAATGAGTAATCAGGGTAGCGTGGATTGCAAAGAACCGTCCGTGTCTCCTAACGATCTCCTGCCCGTGGGGTTTAAAGTACCAATATTCAGCTTATATGGTGGGTTTGGGTATCCGGTATCCCACATGAAGGTTTATTGCAATGAAATGAGAAGTGTGGGAGAGAAAGATGACTTGATGATGACATATTTCAGTAAGAGCTTGAGTGGGGCAGCTTTGGAATGGCATAACCGTCAAGATTTCGGTAAGTGGCCTACATTGGGCGACATGGCTCAAGATTTTGTGCAACACTTTCAGTTAAATATAGAGACTGTCCCAGACCGCTCCTCCCTATCTCAGATGGAAAATAAGTCCAAGGAAAGTTTTAGGGACTTTTGGCTCGGATGAAACGAATAGGTTGCTCGGGACAGTCCTCCCATTGGTAGAAAAGATGTTGATGAGCCCCGCCAGCGACAAGATCCATTGGGCACTCTTGTTAAACGCTTTCAGCCTTAATATTGACCCCGCGGATATCCTTGTCATCCTCCTCACTGCTATTTATCTCCACAGAACCCCCAAAATCATACATCACTTTCCCAATACCCCATCCACAATGTACCACCATATGCTCCACACCCACGAGTCCTGCAATGGTCCGTACCACGTCCACAAATGCATAGACCACCCCCACAAGCCTATCGAAACCCTCCTGGATCAGGTTTCCGACCCAGTCAAGCATTTAAGAATGAGAGGTTGCAGAGAAAGAAAATATTCACTCCATTGAGAGAGTCATATGCCAGTCTGTTCCAGAGGCTAAGGAAACTGGACATGTTGAAGCTGATTCAGATAAAACTGCCAAACCCTCTTCTAAAGAAGTTTGATTT
This sequence comes from Nicotiana glauca, assembly GCA_026770625.1. NCBI lineage: Eukaryota > Viridiplantae > Streptophyta > Magnoliopsida > Solanales > Solanaceae > Nicotiana > Nicotiana glauca. The sequence goes on along the minus strand of MU699716.1, from coordinate 15,512 downwards.
TTCTCAAAGATGCGCATATTTCTCAGATGCCCCGGGGCATGACATAGAGAAGTGTTGGCATCTAAAAGAAGCAGTCCAGAAGCTTATTGATGCAGGTAACATTCCCGTGCAATATCCAAATGCAGCAGATACTAGCCAAAGTCCATTGCATGTTCACAGTGAGACGCATATGGAGGATATGATTTGTGTGGAAAAGGAATGTGAGAATTCTTCTGGGAGCTTCAGAGGCCCATATACCGCTAAGCTTTCAGCGCTATCAGAGGTTGATCTTGGGAACGGGTCGGCAAGAGGAACCCAAAAGCAACTTGATAAGAACAATGTGATGAAGACTTGCGAAGGTCCCAATACTCTTGATGCAAAAGACAGTGGCCAAGATGGTGGAATTAGTCGATTGGAAAGACGCTCTTGTCTTGGTTAGCCAGGGAGGAGTCTTGGTGGTTTATTTTGTTGTCATTTCTGTTGTCCAGGTTATTTCAGCGTTGTAAATTGGATACTGTCTTGTAACTCAAACCCTTCTATCCTTTTATTTTATCTAGTTCTTTTGATCGTAGTATCTCATTTAGTGTTGTCTAGGTTTGTTCCAAGGGTCGTACCCCAGTTTATTGTGTTTATCTTGTTGTTCGAATATTTCACTATCTAATGAAATTCTCTGTCTTCCGTTATTTCTAGTCATTTTCCTTGGTTTAAGCCTTTCCTCTTTATAGTTCTTTTCCTCTCGACTCTACTGACATGACATACATGCGTAATTCTAGGCCTAATCTTAAAAGTTCAATGATGAAACAATTGGGAAGATAATAGGTGCACTAGAGGGAAATAGAACATATTTGTATACTTTGAGATCATTTGAAGCCCGAACCATGAGAAACTGAGGCAGATAGAACATAAAGCGATACTATGGAAATACATCATGCTGCATCGGCAGGTTTGCCCCAAATTGGCAGGGGTCGTTCGTGGTAACGAAGAGTGTTGTCTAACGGTACTTAAAATTGACAAAAAGCAAATGTGTGGATATGGTTATTAAGTCTAGCACAATCAGAAGATGTTACAAATGGTTTGTTTAATTTTGTTGTTTGCGCTTGGCATGTTTTGAGGATTGGAATGACAAAGGCATTTTATTCTGCTATCTAAACACTTTATCATTCGTACCCCTTTTAGCCTTATTTATTTTCTTTCATACCCCTCTTTCGGAATCAGCAGCAAAGATTAGAAACATAAGCGTGAAATATAAGTAAACAAAAAGAAAAAAAAGGAAAAGAGAAGAAAAAGCAAAAAGAAAAATAACAAAACAATAAAAGGAGAAAAGGAAGAAAAAAAGAGAAAAAGAAAAGAAAAGAAAAATAGCAACGACAAAAGTAGTCGTGAACTACGTTCGACCTGATTCCTTTTAAGGATACGTAGGCAGTCTTACGGTTCGGTCCCATCAAAATAAAAATCTAAAAGCCCCCAAGCAAAGAAACTGGGGCAGAAGTTGTGATTGTTGTAAGAGGTCTGATTCCGAAAGTTGTAATTTTGAACCCATTTGAATTGTTTTGAGCCTTTTGATACCCTTTCTTTCTAACCTTATCCGAAAGCCATATTACCGTCCAAGGAAAGACCTTCTGATCAGTCTTCGGGAAATGCCAAGTCGAGCAGATAGAGGTGATTCATCGCATGGGCAACACTCTGGTCCAAGCAGGAAAATAATAAAAATGAGAGAGTCTTATTGGTGAAAACCCTCACGGGCACCGTAAGGCGATGGTGAGTTGAGAGAAAGACCAAAACGAGAGAGTTTTATTGGTGAAAACCTTCACGGGCACCATAAGGCGACAGTGAGTTGAGAGAAAGACCAAAATGAGAGAGGCTTGATGGTGAAAACCCTTCGGGCATTACAAGTCGAATAAGGATTGTGAATCAGATTGGATAAGCGGAGAATTGAAGCCCAGTTTCATGGCAAAAAGGTACGACAAGAGCTGAACATCAGGTTTTCTTAAAAGAATAGGCCGCAAGTGCATGTCATGGTCATTAGAGTTGGTATCCACATCCGATAGGTTTCTACTTTGTAGTTTTCTTGTTAGGAATCATATCTTGCCATTGTCCTCTATTATGTTCCTTTTGTCTTGTTTACTTCCTCTTCTTGAGTCTGTTTGGTCAGAACAAGTGAGAAATGACTTCAAAATTTGCCACCATCTTTCCAATTGCACAAAAAAAGATCTGGTTAGAACATCAAAGCGTCATAAGTCCGGAAAGAACAACAAGCAAACTGAGTTGGTAACAATCAACATGCTTTGGGATTCATGTAAAACACAAAGGTTTGGTAAATGTCAGTTCATGAGCAATGCAACAGATATAGGGTATTGGGTCTGAACGGAGAAGAGGTATTTTCTATGATAAGGGCGGCAAAGAAATTGGTTAGTCAATAAGCAAGCAACATCTTTCAAGGTGAAATCAAAGTTATCATGGTAAGTGAAGGAGCAATCGCCGAAAAGTCAAGGACACAAACCAACCACCATGTTTAAACTCACAAGTTTTCTTTGTCTGAAACAGGGACGGAAGCTATGTTCATATCAAAGCTGGGAAGCTTGAAATTACCAGGTGTAATGCCTCAATTCTGCTTACGCAAAGGCTATTGAGAAGATCACACATCACCCCTAGGAGAAATACTTCCTAGTCGGGGTTTTCAAGTTATATGTTGTTGTAGGAGACACACTTCCTTGTTTGGATCATATGAGTTTGAGTCACTGATGGTTTTACCCCTAGGAGACGCACTTTCTAGTTTGAGTCTTCCAAGTTATATTTTGCTTAGGAGATGCACTTCCTAAATTGAGATTTCCCCCTAGGAGATGCCATTCCTAGTCTGGTTCATTTAAGTTATTCTTTTAGGAGACGCACTTCCTAAATTGATAGTTCATTCATAGGACACACTTCCTAGTTTGAGTCATTAAGATTTTACCCATAGGAGATGCACTTCCTAAGTTGATTTACACACCTGTAGGAGACGAACTTCCTAAATTGATAGTTCATTCATAGGAGACGCACTTCCTAGTTTGAGTCATTGAAGTTACACATGTAGGAGACGCACTTCCTAAATTGAGAGTCCATTCATAGGAGACGCACTTCCTAGTTTGAGTCATTGAAGTTTCATCCCTAGGAGACACACTTCCTAGCTTAAGTTGATTTACACCTATAGGAGACGCACTTCCTAAATTGACAGTTCATTCATAGGAGACACGCTTCCTAGTTTGAGTCATTGAAGTTTCACCCCTAGGAGGCGCACGTCCTAAGTTGATTTTCACCCATAGGAGACGCACTTCCTAAATTGATATTTCATTCATAAGAGACGCACTTCCTAGTTTGAATCATTGGAGTTTCACCCCTAGGAGACGCATTTCTTAGTTTGGGTCTTTCAGAATACACTTGTAGGAGACGCACTTCCTAAATTGATATTTCACCCCTAGGAGACGCACTTCCTAGTTTGAGTCATTGAAGTTTCACCCCTAGGAGACACACTTCTTAGTTTGGGTCTTTCAGAGTACACCTGTAGGAGACGCACTTCCTAAATTGAGATTTCACCCCTAGGAGACCCACTTCCTAGTCTTGATCATTTAAATTCACCCCTAGGAGACGCACTTTCTAGTCTTGGTCATTAAATTCACCCCTGGGAAATGCACTTCCTAGTTTGGTTCATTTACGTTTTATTTTAGCAGACGCATTTGCTAGTCAAAGTTTCTTGGTTTTACTCATAGGAGACGCATATCCTAGTCTAGTCTTTTGTTTACTCTCAGCATTGCATCAATAGTATAAGTGGTTTACAATTTTGCGAACAACTCACAAATCTTCATAGTACAAACTGGGGCAGAATATTTCGTTTGCTTTGCTTGTTTTGATTGCAGGAACCCGCCCAGAGAACAGAGGGTTACAACAAAAATCAGAGGAATAAATTCAAGTTCAGAAATCAGAAGGAAGGCAACAAAGGTTAGAAGAATGCAGTTCAAGTTTCGAAAGAAAGGTAATTTGAATAGCACAAGAAGGACAGAAGCAGTTCGAGTTCGGCAATCATACATCTACCTGGGCAAGAGAAGACTACAAGTCAAGTCAGAAATAAAGAAACATCAGAGGAAACACAAGTCAACAAGACAGCAAGGCAACAAGAGACACAAGAGCAAGTTTGAAGATCTAGATAAGATTTTGTAATTCATAGACTATAGTTTAGTCTAGCTTCTTATTTTCTTTTAGCATGGTATAATAAGGAGGTCAGTAAGCAGTAGCAGCAGCAACAACAACAACAGTATAAGTAAAACCACAGCTTCATGGTAGTCCCAGCTACCAAAACTTCCCGAACTACATTGACCTGATTCCCTTTTAGCCAGGGATATGTAGGAAACCTTTGAAGCAGAGGTTCGGTCAAATCTTTCAAAATGCTTCACACAGAGTGTTCAAACGGGCAAAAATCGCTCATGTCCGTTCACTTTATCTTTGCACGAAAACTCTTCGTGTTTCCGGACAAAGAGGGGCAGATGTGAGCACGTGATTTTTGCCATATGTGAATTACTCTCAAAAGTTCAAAATAAAATAATTTTTGTTTTGTTTGCTATTTTGTGGATTTTGTGGTATTGTCAATTATTTGTTTGTATTTGTGTGTGTGCGTGTTTATTGGATTAATTAATAAGAAAATAAAAAATAGGTTGCATTTTGCATTTAGGATTTAATTATACATTTTGGAATTAATTAAATAATAATTGTTTTACGAGAATGAAAAATCACAAAAAATAATGTACTTTGCATTTTTAGCATTTAATGTCAAATCGTGTGATTTTCTTTTAAATTGGTATTTAATTATGTGTGATAATTATTATTAAGTGTTAATTAGTATTTTTTTTTAAGTTGATTGGGGTTTATAATTTCATTTAGGACTTTGGTTTTAATTTTGGAAAAAATAATTTAAGAAGAAAATAAAAGAAAATTGATAAAAAAGAGAAAGGAAGTGCAATTGGGCCAAATTCACCTGGCCCAATTGATTTTCGCCTGAAACACACCCCTTACCCACCCAAAACACCCCTTTTACCCCGTCCAAAGCGGCCTCTCTTAGAGACAGGCAAAATGACGTAGTATGATGATGAAACTATGTCGTTTCGTCGTCAAAAGATCTCAACCGTTGATCTCACATAATCCAACGGTCCCAAAGCCCCCAACCATCACCCGTATGCACTTAACCAAACCCGACCCATTCCCATACCGACCACCTCACTAAACCAAACGACGACATCCCCTATAAGGGAATTGATCCAAGCCATTGATCTCATTTGATCGAACGGCTTGGATCCAATCCTTACTTAGGTATATAAGGGATCTAATAGACCCCAGCCTCCCTAAAGCACCGTCCCTCCTTAGATACATCTCGCAGTACCAATATACTCATCACATGGATATCCAACCGCCATTCCCGCTAATAGGGACCTCGTCTCTTTCAGAGATGAGGAACCCTAGCAGCCGCCCTGAAAATCCCCCGCCTTAAGCCGGCGGCGCCGGCTCCGATTACCACCAAAATAACACCCCTTAACCACATTGACCTCCCCATCCCAAATCCCTAACTAGCTAACCTCGAATCCCAGTAGAGCCTCTCGAATGTTAAATCTAAGAACGAACCCTAAAATCCCTAAGTCCCAAATTAGTCAAATTGTTGAAGGTTTGAGGCTGAGATGGAGTTTAATTGTGTGTTCTCGTTTGAGAACACTCGATTAAGGCCCATTTCGGCTTCAAATTCAAGTTGAAATTTCATGTGGGACGGATTCGAAAGGTCTGAAACTTTGAGGTATTTCTGTTTCTTTATATTTTTTTCGTTGTTGTTATTATTTGTTTGAATAATTTCGTTGAAATCTGTCCTTTTTGTCAATTATTTCTTCCTCCTCCTCCTTCGGACCTTTTTCTTGGTCCAGTTTTCATCATTTGTTGCTAGCATAGGCTATAGACTTTTGAATCGATTAAATAGGTATGTCCATTAGTTTGATTTCATAGTGAGTTGGACTTTGTTGAGATCACTCGAATCCCCTGTATCTCCGAATTATCATGGTTGAATTGTCTGGTTCGATTTTGTATGTGTCTGTTGGTTAAGAAGAGTCAATAGGTCAATTCCATTAGCTATAAACCTAAACCTGGTTTGCCTTTTGCCAAAATTGACCCAGGTTGGTTCCGGAATTAATTAACAAGGTTATTTGATTAATGAGAGGTTTGGGGGGTGTAATTCACAAGAGGAAATGAATCAGAATTAAGTGGGATGCCATCTGGTTTGTCAGGGCATGCCTGAGTTTAAAATTCAGGCTGCCCATACTTAATTGAATTTAATAATAGGGGACAGTCAGTAGTGGTTATGGGAATATGATGGGGGTTCAGTTTCTTAAATTGTTGAAGTATTTCATGAGCTGGAAAGGGTTGGGAATTCAGGTATAAAGATAGGGGGACTTCCTAAAAGAAGTGGAGTTTTTTTAGAGTTGGAGAGAGATCTTGAGTCAATAAATTCTTAGAGATCAGTTTTAGAGAGTTTAGAAAATTTGAAAAGCTGAAAAAGAAACACAGGTCTGGAATCAGTTTTCAGATAGTTAAAAGAGAGAGATCAGTTTTGAGAGTTGGAGAATCGAAAAACACTGAAAGATATTGAGCTTAAGGCATTCAGTCTTAAGGATCATTTTTGGAAAGTTAAAGAAATAACCTGGAGAGTTTTGACAAAGTTTAAAACAGGGAGAGATCACTGTTTCATTAGAGTTCTTTTCTGCTTCATTGATCTCATTTTCCTGATTTAAGTTCACCAGACTGATCTCAAGTAATTTACGGGTCTAATTGAGTTGACTGGGATTAAGTCTTGGCCTGTTAAAGACTACAAGGGTACTCTAGGTTCATTTACTAGGTTCATTTGCATGTTTGTTTGGTCTATTTTTTATGTTGTTCGTCTACTACTGTGCCTGGGATTAGTGGTATCATTTTTGGATTTCAAATTGTCCTCCTGTTGCTGTGACTTGCTGTGTTGTTGTTGCTGATTGCTCCTTCTTCTTCTTGTATTTCCATTATCCAGGTACTTCCTTTAATCTATATAAGCTTTGATGAAGCCATGTAGTTTGATTTGAATAGAAATGAAGTAAAGGGTTGATTGAAGTCGAATCTTGAGTTTGGTTCCATCTCTGTTCAATTTAATGCGTAAAAATGGTCTGTTTACCTGAAGTTTGATGTAGTTTGTATAACTGGATTAGTTTAGGACTTTTTTTGTAAGTAATTTGGACTAGTAGAACTTTTAATATGTAATGACTTGTGTGGAAAATATGTATGAACAAAGGACATGTTGAACTCTTAGTTAATGTAGTTTTTTTAGCATTAGGTGTATACTCGTGTATCTGGAGATCAGTCTCTTTAAGTACTAGTAGTAATTAAGTTGAATCAGTTTCCTGTTAGCTTAGCTGATTTCCATTCGAGACTTCAAATTGGTTTAATGTGTAAATCTTTCAAAAATGAAGAAGAAAGGTCAACAATCAGGCAGATCCGGATAGCCTTAAATTCGATTTCAACCAGTTTTTTGTCTCATTAAACAACCCATACGTATAGCTTAAATCAATTGAATTTGTTTTACTCATTTAACTAGGTAATGTTTTCTCTTATTTATTTAACCATATATGAATAGTTTTAAAATGCATGAATCAGAATTAGCGGGCCGGTAGTGGCATACACTTAAAACTGATAGTACATAATTAAGCCTACCATGTTGTAAAAATCTATATGTTAGACTAAGGTTCAACTAGAAAATGATAGAGGTTTAGGCACCTTTAAGAATCCCAACGTGACAATCTTTTTGTTCCAGGCCTGAACTCATTTTTAGGCCCAATACCAGACGAGATTTGTCCCTTTGCAAAGTTACACGATTTCTCTTTTATTTAGGCTGTTTCGTCAAAGCCCGGTCTGCTGGGAATTTGGTTGGCTATTAAAGTGTTGCTTTGACTTGATATTTTGACACCTTCAATAATGGTTGCTAGCAATGTTAATGGGTTAGGATTTTTTAGAGACACATAAAGATAAAAAATTATAGTTGCTTTTAGATTTGCCCTTTTAAAAATAGTAAATGAGATGAGCCTCGCTAAACAAAATACATAAATTGCTAGGCCCTTATTAAATGCTTATATTAAAATACTTAGACTTCGGGATGTGACGTTTAGTGAATTTCACGGCCTTCCTCAAAGATAATAATAGGTTAGTTGCTTTAGGTTTGCTACTTAAATAATTTTACCTTCCTAAATACGGGTGCACATTTATGTGACCCAAATCCAAATCTCAGCGAAGGCGAAATGTGTCAAAATCGCGGGTGCATTTCTGTGACGCGGTTCGAGATATATTTTCATGACGTTGCAATTATCTAAAATAATAATAATAAAAGCGGTTCATAGTTAAAAATACATAGGTCAAAACATGTACTAATATCAAATAAAATAGCCAAATGTAACAGTTGAGCGACCGTGTTAGAACCACGGAACTCGGGAGTGCCTAACACCTTCTCCCGGGTTAACAGAATTCCTTACTCGGATTTCTGGTTCGCGACTGTCAAACAGAGTCAAACCTTTTCCTCAATTCGGGATTCAAACCGGTGACTTGGGACACCATAAATCTTCCAAGTGGCGACTCTGAATCTCTTAATAAACGAATCCCGTTTCGATTGTCCTTTAATTGGAAAAACTCCTTATGCCTTTGCAGGTGTAGGTAAAAAGGAGGTGTGACATTTATAAAACAAGACTCACGGGCATGCTTGACACCGACGTATAGATACTCGTCACCATGCCTATATGTCGTACTCCACAATTAACACGTAGAAAATAAGACACGACTCCACATCCTTCAAGCTAAGGTTAGACCAAACACTTACCTCGAACTTCCACGGCCAACTCAACCCTCAAATACCGCCTTTCCTTTCGAATTCGGCTCTAAGTCAATTGTATATATACATAATCGACTTCATAACATCAATAAATGCTAAACAATCCAATTCCATTACTTAATTATAGATTTCTAATCATCTTCCCAAAAATCCAACAATTGACCCCATGCCCGCTTGGTCAAAATACGAGATTCGAAAAAAAACCCGATCACTCATTCATCCACGAGCCCGAATATATAATTAGTTCTAAAATTTGACCCCAAAACGAGGTCTAAATCACAAATAATCAAAAAACTCTAACTCTACCGAAATCCCTAATTTTCTACCCTTAATCACATAATTTAAGTCTAGAAATCTAATGGGTGTTAATGAAAATTGAAGAAAATGAGTCTAAGATTACATATCTATGAATTGGTGGTGAAATCCCCTTTCAAAAATCGCCCAATTTGGAGTTGAAAAGGAGAAGTTATGAAATTTTTAAGAAATCCCGAAATGGATACCATTTTAAGTTCTGGGCGACAGTGTTCATCGCGTTCGCGAGAACCCTGTCGCGATCGCGATCGCGAAGAGCTGCCAGTAAGTGGACTTACGCAATCGCGATTCCCTCTACGCGTTCGCGATGGGTAAGCCTCCCTGTCCTTCGCGTTCGCGGACAGCATTACGCATTCGCGTAGAAGGAAAGACAAGTCTCCAGCCCACCACCAGTTTACACTACGCGTTCGCGTCACACAAGTCGCGTTCGCGATGAGCAACCCCCCAGTTCTCCGCGTTCGCGACTGTGGCTTCACGTTCGCAAAAAAAAAATCCACCCCTGTTCTAGTTTCTCTTTCGAAATCTAGAGTGTTGATACGCGATCGCTATGCACAAGAGATCTGTGCACCTGCAGCAGAAATTAAGCAACTTTTCTTAAGTCCAAAACCTTCTGAAACACACCCAAACCCTTGAGACTCCTAACCAAACATATGTACTAACTCAATGACATCATACGAATTTATCCGTGCGTTCAAATCAACAAAATAACCTGAATAATAACGAATTAAACCTCAAAATCAAAGAATTTCCTCAAACTTCTAAAAACATCAATTTTTTTTTTTGCAATTTAGGTCCGAATCACGTCAAATGACATTCGTTTTTCATCAAATTCCATAGAATCATCTTAAATCATATATAAGACCTGTACCAGGCGCCGGAACAAAAATACGGACCCGATACCATCATGTTCTAATCAAATTTCATTTCAATTTCCTTTAAATAATTTTCTTTAAAAATTTATTTTTCGGGCTTGGGACCTCGAAATTCGATTCCGGGTGTCACGACCCAAAATCTACTAAGGGTCATGGTGGCGCCGGACACCGCTGTCAGGCAAGCCAACTAAAATACTTAATTAAATTCTCGTTTAATTATTTTCCGAACGCACTTCTTTTATACGTTTAAAACAATACATAATAAATTTCTCCAAATAAATAACGAAGTGTTTAACAACTTTTAAAATTTTTGAATAAAACCAAATACATCCCAGAACCCTGTGTCACAAGTGCATGAGCAATTGCTAAGGAATTAAATAAGGTACCATAATTGTCCAGAATATGAGGGGACAAAAATGAAAATACAATACAATGCTTTGAAGGAGACCCTGCTGACTGCGATCGTCACAATAAATGGAACTCACTTAAGTCTCTGTATCAACCATGCCGCTATGCCACTAAGCCAATAGCCACATGTGAACCTGTGCAACAAAAATGCACAACAAGTGTAGTATGAGTACAAAAATAATGTGTACTCAGCAAGTATCACGTCTAATCTCGAAGAAGTCGAGACGAGAGTTCGACTTCAACACTTGCTAGTGGTCAAATAATAATATGGTGAAGATGTGAGGAAACATGGATTTATCTAGCAATTATAACTCATAAAGAAGGGAAACATGTAACACCTTCTCAAATAATAAGGAAACTTCCAAGATTTACTTTTCATTATCTTTATTAGTTTATAGCGGGACAAAAAGGCAATATCAACTTCAATAAGATTCAAGGTAAGCAATGCAAGTATGCGCATATCATGCCGAGGTCGACACCCCGCTCCAACAGAAATATAAACTGTGCACTATCGAGGGTCGAACGACGTGAACCATAGATGCATCTATTTAATCTGCCGAGGCGTTCGGCCCACTCAAAAATAAACACATACAGACAGTTAATCAAGAAGTCAACATGGAACAATTATTCAAAGAAAAGCTAATTCTCTTTTAACCATTTAAGAAAATGAAGTTTAAATCTTTTTAGAAATTCATTTACTAATTCGACGTGATTTAAGCAATTCAACTATCCATAAGATTACGAATATTCCAAGTATAGCATGCTTTTGGGTCCTAGTCTACCCGGACAATAACATAATAGTAGCTATACACAGACTCTCATCACCTCATGCGTACGTAGCCCCTGCAAATAGGAGCACATAACCAATTAACTCACCTATGGTGACAATTCCCTCTTATAAGATTAGAAAGGAGACTCACCTCGGTCCGAAGATCTACAACCGGCATTCCACGCCCTTCCGAAGGCTCGATGCACAAGGCTCCAAAACTAGCCAATAATTATGTAAACCCATTAATATATGCTAATGTACTAATTATAATCTAATTTATAACAATTCCTAACCCCGATCGAAAAGTTGACAAAAAACGCCCTCAGGCACACGTGCCTGGAATCCGAAATTTTTCGAAGATAAAGTTTACCCATAGCCTCACAAACTCAAATATATGATTTTCTCTAAATTACATACCCAAAATCATGGTCAAAATCCAAGAATACTAGTTTTCTAGGTTTTCCCTCAAACCCCAAGTTTTCTACAATTTTCCATGTCTAAATACATTTATAATTGATGTATTTAACTCAAAATAGGTGGGGATAACTTACCTTGTCATTGATGATGAAAAATCCCACTTGAAACTCCCCAAAATCGCCCATGCCAAATGAAAAATGGGAGAAGAATGGCCAAATCCCGAATTTAAAACAACCCTCTGCCTCCAGCTCTTTCCGCACCTGCGGCCTCCAGACCGCTTCTGCGGTTCCGCAGGTGCGGTTCCAATACCGGATTTGCGCTCCTCACCAGGCTGCCCCTCTTTCGCTTCTGTGACTCAACCCCCGCAGGTGCGGTTCCGCATCTGCAGCTCCTTGACCACATCTGCAGCCCCCCTCACTTTGGTCCAACCCGTATCTGGGGCTCTTCTGGCCGCATCTGCGGCCCCGCACCTACGACGCCTTTCTCGCAGGTGCGGTTATGACAACAACCAGCAAGTTCATCCCTTCCAAAATTCCATTTTTGATCCGTTAACCATCTATAATCCACCCGAGGCTCCCGGGACCCCAACCAATCATGCCAACAAGTCCCATAACCCATTACATACTTGCTTGAGGCCTCAAATCACATCAAACAACGCTAAAATCATGAATCAACCTCTAATACAAGCCTTATGAACTTTAGAATTTCAAACTTGTACATTCGATGCCGAAACCTATCAAATGATATCCGATTGACCTCAAATTTTGCACACAAGTCATATTTGACATTACGGACCTACTCCAACTTCCGGAATCATATTTCAACACCGATATCAAAAAGTCCACTTCCGGTCAAACTTCTCCAAAAACCTTCAATTTTCTATCTTTAGCCAAATGGCTCCAAAATGACCTACGGACCTTCGAATTCACTTTTGATCGCGCTCCCAACTCCCGAATCACCATACGGAGCTACTCCCAGACTCGGAATCCCAAACGGACATCGATAACACTGAAATGCACTTCGAGCCAAACTTATGAAATTTCTTCCAAAATGCTAACTTCCACACTAAGCCCCAAAACGCTTCTGGGTCATTCAAAACCCGATCCGGGCATACGCCCAAGTTCGAAATCATCATACGAACCTACTGGAACCTTCAGATCCCGATTCCGAGGTCGTTTACTCAAAATTCCTATCCTAGTTAATTCCTTCAACTTTAAGCTTCAAAAATAAGAATTCNTCGTGACAAGTTGGTATCAGAGCACTAGGTTACATAGGTCTCACAACTCACGAACAAACTTAGTAGAGTCTGAGGGGTAGGTACGGAGACGTCTGTACTTGTTCCCCAGAGTTTATTGAGTTAGGAAAAATCTCTCAATTGTTCTTTCTTGTCGTGCGATTTGGTTCCTCAAATGCTGATTGAATTTCCACTCTGCTCTTTCGCAGATGGCTAGAACACGCGCTTCCTCATCCGCTGATCAGCAGTCCGAGCCCAGGCAGCTCCTGCTAGGGGCAGAGGACGTGGCCAGGCTAGAGACCGAGGTAGGGGCAGAACCCAGCCACCAGCAGCGACACCAGTGGGAGATACTCAGGTTAACCTTGGCGAGGAGGTTCCGACCCCAGCCCAGACAGTTCCGGTGGGCCCAGCTCAGGTCCTAGAGGGGTTTATTGCTACCCCTGTCCTTTAGCATGCCTTGGTCCGGTTGGTTGGTATTATGGAGAGTGTCACCAGAGCAGGATTGCTTCCTGCAGCACCAGCCACTCCTCAAGCTGGAGGAGGAGCCCAGACTCCTGTTGTACGTACTCCGGAGCAGGTAGCTCCACAGGTTCAGGTTTCACTGGTTCAGACAGCTGCGGCAGTTCAGCCGGGGGTAGTTGCACAGAACGGTGATGGAGCGGCTATGTCCGCAGATGCTTTATGGAGGTTGGACAGATTCACTAAGCTCTTCACTGCTACATTCAGCGGAGTTTCTTCTGAGAACCCCCAGGATTTCTTATATAGCTGCCATGAGGTTCTACGTAACATGGGCATTGTGGAGTCCAACGGAGTTGATTTTGCGGCTTTTCGTTTGTCTGGATCTGCCAAGACTTGATGGAGGGATTACTGTTCAGCTAGACCAGCAGGGTCGCCTCCTTTGACTTGGGATCAGTTCTCGGAGTTGTTTTTAGAGAAGTTCCTTCCCGTTACTCAGAGGGATGCTTATCGGAGGCAGTTTGAGCGCCTCCAGCAGGGATCTATGACAGTCACATAGATCTGATTTATCGATCTAGCTCGCCATCGCCTCGTCATACTCCCCACTGAGAGGGACAGAGTGAGGAGATTTATTGATGGGTTGATCAAGCCTATCCGTCTTTAGATGGCCAGAGAGGCAGGTAGTGATATTACTTTTCAGGAGGCGTCCAATGTGGCCCACGGGATCGAGATGGTTTTACCACTGGGGGACGGTTATAGGGGAGACAAAAAGCCCCGTCACTCAGGTCGTTTCGGTGGTGCCTCATCTGGAGGCAGGGATTCTTATGATAGGGGCCAGTCTTCCAAGCCTTTTCAGTCAGCCCTCCAGGCTTCACAGGGTGGTTCAGGTGATCGTGGTTTTCGTGATCAGTATTCAGATCAGTAGCCCATCAGTGCACAGCCTCTTCAGAGTGTTTGTGGAGGTCATTCGGGCGGTCAGGGCCAGTCTCGCCGTTCCGAGGGGTGTTTTGAGTGTGGAGAATACAGTCACATCAGGAGAGCTTGCCTGAGATTTAAGGGTACACAGTCACAGCAGCAGGGTCCTCGCCCCATGATTCAGGCACCAGCTGACCCACAGCGTGCCCAGCCAGCCAGGGGTGGGGGTAGGGATCATAGAGGTGGAGGTCGAGACCGTAGAGGTGGAGGCCATCCCGCCAGAGGTAGAGGTCAGCCGGTTGATGGCCGTCCTAGAGACATGGTTAAGGGTGGTGGTGCTGAGCCCCGATTTTATGTTTTGCCAGCCAGGCCAGAGGCGGAGACGTCAGATGCTGTGATTACAGGTACCATTCTGGTTTGCGATAGAGATGCTTCAGTACTATTTGACCCTAGGTCTACATATTCATATGTGTCTTCCTATTTTGCACCTTGCCTGACTATGTCTAATTATGCTTTGCACATTCCTGTTTATGTGTCTACGCTGGTGGGAGACTCCATAGTAGTTGACCGGGTGCATCGTTCCTGCGTGGTTGTGTTTGAGGGTCTTGAGACTCATGTTGATTTATTACTGTTAGATATGGTGGATTTTGATGTTATATTGGGGATGGATTGGTTGTCCCCGTATCATGGTATCCTAGATTGTCACGCCAAGACCGTGACCTTGGCTTTGCCAGAATTACCCCGACTAGAGTGGAAAGGGACCCCAGGTCACGCCACCCACAATGTTATTTCCTATGTTAAGGCTCGACGCAGGGGAGTTTAGCTTATCTGGCGTATGTTTGCAACTCCAGTGCAGAGGTTCCTTCTATTGACTCTGTTCCTATTGTACGGGAGTTTCCCGAGGTTTTTCCTTCAGACCTGTCGGGTATGTCGCCCGATAGGGATATTGATTTCTGTATTGATCTGGTTCCGGGCACGCAGCCCATTTCTATTCTGCCATATCGCATGGCCCCGCCAGAGTTAAAAGAGCTAAAGGATCAGTTGCAGGACTTGCTAGAGAAGGGCTTTATCAGGCCTAGTGTTTCTCCTTGGGATGTGCCGGTGTTATTTGTGAAGAAGAAGGATGGTTCGATGCGGATCTGTATTGATTACCGGCAATTAAACAAAGTAACGATAAAGAATAAGTATCCACTGCCGAGGATTGACGATTTGTTTGACCAGCTCCAGGGAGCAAGGGTGTTCTCA